>JAJPUD010008010.1:0-33966 GCA_023553655.1 Myrmecobius fasciatus
TTCTTTCTTTCTTTCTTTCTTTCTTTCTTTCTTTCTTTCTTTCTTTCTTTCTTTCTTTCTTTCTTTCTTTCTTTCTTTCTTTCTTTCTTTCTTTCTCTCTCTTTCTCTCTTTCTTTTTTTCTTCCTTACTTCCTTTTTTCTTAGCTTCCTTCTACCATTCTTCTTCCCTTTCTTCCTCCTTTTCTCCTTCCCCTTGTCTCTCCCTCCTTCCCTCCCTCCCTTCCTTCTTTCCTTCAACCCTGATAGGATTTGAACTCAGGTTCCATGACTCTTAAATTTAGCTTCCCATATTTGATAATTGTCCCACTGCACCTTTCTTCTATATGCAACTCATAATGGTACATAAATTGCTGATTTAAATTTTCTCCTGCCATACTTCTCAAAGTTCTTTCAATTATTCTAATTGACTAACAATTTCTTTCTAGTAAACATTTAGGAAGATAGAAAATAGTTTAAACTTAATCAAATTCTCTAAAAACCACAATGTGATTAACATTATAATATATAAAGCTATAAGTATACATAATTTTAAGAGAGAGAAAATACTAACATCTCAGTGTATCAGGAAAGATTTCCTGTAAAAAATGTCACCTAAACTCAGCCTAGAGGGAAGGCTTTTTAGCTTCTTGCTCTGAAGGGTGAAATGAGAAATGTCTTTTGAGAATCACATTGCTGAAATGAGAGATTGTTGAGGTGAGAGATTCAGTCTTTACATATATTATTTCAGTAATCTTCAAATCATGTGAAGTAAGTCCTATTATTATCTCCATTTGTAGGTGAGGAAATTGAGGCACAAAGAAGTTAAGTGACTTATTCAGAGTCACACAGCTATTAAGTGCCTGAAGCAGAATTCAAACACAGATCTTTCTAATTCCAAATATGGTGCTTTATCCACTGTCACATCCTTAAGAAGGGGGTAATATGGAGTTGATATTAGGAGGATTGTCTGTCAGCATACAGTTTGGACTGGAAGGGGAATAGATAGGAATGACAGCTCATCTAGGAGATTATATTTTATCCTAGAACTATTTAAATTTATTAACCATGACATGATCAGCCTTGGGCTTTAGGAAAATTCATTTGACTCTTCTATGAAAGAAGGATTAGAGAGGGAAGAGACTAAAAATGAGTCCATTTTTTTTTGGTACAAAGTTGTAGATCTGTTTCTAGGGTAAGTGGAGGAAGTTCTCATACTGAGGCTTCCCCTCATCTGATTAAAGGAAAGCTCTTTTAACTACTTATGTGGTTCATGCTATAGACCCCATGATGTAGGATTAATCTTTTATTTGGAATTTCTATGTACTTTCTTCTTTCACTTGCTCAGATTTATTGCTAGAATTCGGATGAAATTTGGTGTAATAAAGGAGTTGATTTCCTTTTAAAGTCTGAAAATGTGTTTATTTTTCATGTTTCCCCGATAGATATTTGCTGCTAAATTAGGCCTGAAAAGGGTCAAAAGACCTTTTTTATAAGGAACATTCACATCTCTTCCTAGTTATCTTTTATTAACATTTTTCTCCTAGTTGTCATGGGAAAACCAGCAGAATCCTGGGAAACAGATCCTTTGGTCAAATGAACCATTCCCTGTAGCATCAAGCATCACTTGGCTGCTAATGATCTGTCTTTTTCTACATAGCAGAGTTTTAAATCCCTTCAGCACAGTTATAGCGTCAGGGCCTGTGATACAACAGGTAAGTGAGAGACATAGGAATAATTCTCCAGTGGATAAAGTGTACCAGCAGAAAGTGAGATTGGCCAGATCTCCATGTTTCAGGTTGAATAGATGATGCTGGAAGCATCTCTCATTACATGGGATAATGATGGTTGGGAGTGGAACCAGGTCTGGAATTGGCCTTTTCAAAGAAAAGAGTCAACATAGAGAAGAAGTTAAATACATAAAGGGAGGGTCAATGTGAAGGATTCCATGCTATGGAGATATGGACATACGTACCTGGAAAGAAAACTTGATTTCATTTCCTGATAGATTTTTCAGAAAAATAAGAGTAATGATAAACATTTAAAATTAATTTAACCACCTCCCCCAAACTGAGAGAATTTCCTTTTTCTCAATGAAAATGTCTACCCTTCTCCCATTCCTTAGAATATCTATCCTCTTTGTTTATCTTAATTTGCTACTTTGTGCTGTGTGTATTTCATGGTTGATCATTTCAACAGTAAGCTCTTTTGAAAAGTAGAATCTAATGATTTCTAGATTTTTTTCCTCTGTCTGCAATGAAAGTGGCAATGTCTTATTGGATTTTTTTTAGTCCAATCCTATTGTCTAATGTTTGTGGGAAAAGCTGCCACACCCTAATGCCAGTTTCTTTGTAAATTTATCCTATTCCAACTCAATTGAAATCCTATTATTATTCTTATTATTAATTATCTTTTATCTATTATAAACCTTAGTTATGTAGTGGTAGTTTTAAGGCTTTTCTATATTTTTCAATCTCTCATATTACTTTCCCTTACACTTCTGTAGGTGATCTTGTCTCCTACTTTATTAAAAATCTGAAACCAACTTCTAAGAGTCTCTTTCTCTTCCACTTTGCACCCATCACCACACATTACCACCTCAATATTTTGCCATCTCTTTTTCCATTTTCTTCTATTTTTTTTCATTATTTTGGAGAGTCATGGAAGGAAATCTTCCCTGATTAATCCTCTTATCCGTGTCTTTGAAATTTTCTCCTTTTCCCTTCATCTGTTGTTCCAAGTGTTTTATCAATTTCTCTCTTTTTGGATCTTTAATTATCTTTTTCACTGATTACTTTTCCTTCATGTACAAACCTTCATGCAATCAGGCTGCTGCTTATTCCATTTCTAAAAGTAGTGTTTAAGCTAATTTCAATTTAAATTCACAAGTATTCATTGAATGCCTGAATTGTGTGAATCAAGAAGCAGGGTGATTTCGAAGTAGTGTGATTAAGTGAACAGAAACCTTGGACTTGGAGTCATAAAGATGTGTGTTGGAATCATGTAAACAAATCAAAAGTCATTAATCATTATAAAACATCTATTATGTTCCAGACACTGTGTTAAATTCTGTTTCTATATAGATATTAACCAAGCTATGCTACTGGAAGTAGTTTCCAATCTAGATAAAAACACAGATCCTTTTCCTATTGTCCCCTCCAACTCATAAAAGTGTCCCAAGTCACTGTGATAATTATACTGATACCAACATTCAAGGACAGAAACTTTGAATGTCAAAATCTTGGTCTTTCCCTCTCCTTCTTCCACTTAAGGCACCTGAATTTTATTCAGTAGATAGTTGTTATTGGAGTAGAGACTATTGGAAGTTTTATGATGTGATTAAAGATTCTCCTTAGGAAGATTGAATGTCAATAGTGTCTATTTTAGATAGAAAGGGGGAATCAGGAAGACCAGTAAGGAGACTATTACAAAAGTGTGAATAAAAAAAAAATGGAATGAACCAGGGAAACAGTGCACAGAATCTGATTTGGGGGATGGGTTACTTGCTATCTCTCTGTTCATTTAAGAAAAGCTTAGAATTAGATTAAAGAGCAGCTATTTGTCACTGGGAATTGGCTCTTAGATCTGTATTAGGAAATCACATGCAATGGTAAAAGACTGATAAACATTTATTGATTGATTAGGAAGCCTTGAAGACAGAGTCTAAATTTATAACTTCATTGTTTTTTTGATTCTTTTGCCACCCTTTCCCCCCACTAATGTATTATTTCTTTTTTCCCCCTCATTATTATTATTGACATTTTGCCTTTTTCAAATTTACTTTTCAAATTTTCATTTCCTCATTCTCATCACATTTACTTTAGTTCCTTTCCTTCTTTTTCTTTTTCGCTGTCATTTCTTCCTGTTTGGCACTTGACAGGGCATGTATTAAATATGTAATAGTGTCAAGGTACCGTCTGTTTGAGAAATCCTTAAATATCTTGACAAACAAATTTTAATTATACCAATTTCTCTTTGTGTTTGATCTGGTTGGAAATAATAATAATTATTAATAAATAATAATAAAGAATAAATTGAAAATAAATTCTATTTTTTTTTGAAGGTGTGGGTGTGGGGAATAATGGAGTAAGGTACAAAATAATGATCAGAAACAATAAGCAACTTAAGAAATAACTTTTTTATAGTTAATATTCAACTTTAATTTTTTGCTGCTATTTAAAAAATTATTATAGTTTTTAATTAAAATTTTTATTTACAAAAGAGATGCATGGGTAATTTTTCAACATTAACTCTTGCAAAACTTTGTGTTCCAGAATTTCCCCTCCTTCCCCCCACCCTTCCCCTAGATGATAGGTAATTGATCATCATATAATTTTATATTTTTGTGTACAATGATCTCCTGGTTCTGCTCATTTCACTTTGCATCAGTTCATGTAAATCTCTCTAGCCTCTCTAAAATCATCCTGCTAATAATTTCTTATAATATAATGATATTCCATAACATTCATATACAATAACTTATTCAGTCTTTCTCTAAGTGATGGGCATCCACTTAGTTTCCAGTTTCTTGCCACTGCAAAAATGACTGCCACAAACATTTTTGCACATATGGGTCCATTTTTCTCCTTTAAGATCTCTTTGGGATATAAGCCCAGTAAAAACACTGCTGTGTCAAAGGATATGCACAGTTTGATAACTTTTTGAGTATAGTTCCAAATTGCTCTCCAGAATGGCTGGATCCATTCACAGTTCCACCAAAAATGTCTTAGTGTTCCAGTTTTCCCATCTCCCTTCCAACATTCATCATTATCTTTTCCTGTCAATCTCAGAAATCTGGTGCCTCAGAGTTGTCTTGATTTGCATTTCTCTGATCAATAGTGATTTAGAGCATCTAGAAATAACTTTTAGAAGACAGAGATGTCAATCAATCCACCCATTTATTAAATGTTTTATAACTTGGAGTATATAATAAAGCAAAATTTTATTCTGCAAAAATATAGAGTTGGAGAAATAAAAGATTGGGACACTATAATTTAAAAACCTGTACAGAATTAAATTGTTATATAAATGGGGAACAAGGGATTCATTATATCATGAGTTCCTTTAAATTCCAACTAAAATCCCATATTTCATTGGAAGACTTCCTCATCTTTTTTATTATGTAGTGTCTTCTACCTGTTAATTATTCCTTATTTATTATGTATACCGCTTGGTTTGTATATATTTGTTTGTATGTTTTTTCCTTTTTAGACTGGAAGGTCTTTCAGGGCAGAGACTGCCTTTCATCTTATTTTGTACTCCAAGCACCTGATACAATGCTTGATACATAGTAGACATTTGATAATTATTTGTGGATTGATTGATTCATCATAGGACCTAAAACTACACAGGCTTTAAAAGATGTTGTATGCGATTGCTTTGTAGATTAGGAAATTGAAAGCAAGAGAGATTAAGCAACATGTACAAGATTCCACAGGCAGTAATAGCTGATTCAGAATCAACACCCATATGTAGGATTCTTTCCAATAAGCTAAAGAATACTCTCCTGATATTTGATGCATTTCCTGCCACAATCCCACAGTATATTCTCAGTTATCCTAGCAGAGTTAATAATAGACCTTGTGCCTAGGTCTAGATTTTTTGATTTTTCGTCTAGTGAACTTTCTGTCATACTGTGTTTTTTCTAGAGATTAAGACTAAGAGTATACTGACTAAATAATGGTTGAATCAATTCATAACTCCACTAGCAGTGATTATTATCTCAGTTTTCCCACATCTCCACCAACATTTGTTCTTTTCTTTCCTACTAGCTTTTTAAAATTATCTCTCTTGGATCTATTTTTCAGATCAGTTGTTTTTTCAATGAGATATTTTACATTTTCTTCCATTTTTTTCATTCTTTTAGTTCTGCTTTATTGTTTCTTGATGTCTCATAAATCATTATTTTTCATTTGCCAAATTCTAATTTTAAGGAATTATTTTTTTCAGTCAGCTCTTCCAAGTCTTCTTTCTGGGATTGAGATAGTTTTCTTCTATTGTTTGTTCATTTTCCCAGACTAATTCTTTACTTTTACCTTTTTGCTAAAGTTAAACTCTGCTTCCAGAGTGGAAGGTTTAGTGTCCCAACCTTTGGGGTTTTGTATATCAGGTTTCAGGGCTAGTTCTGAGGGTCTATGTGCTTTCAACTCTTCCAAGTAAGTATAGTGTGTTTACTATTCTCCTGGCCTGTTTTCTTGTCTATGAATGACCATAAGCACTCTTTTTTTCTTTTGCCCTGGCACTGAGTAGGGCCTCTGCTCCATTGTAGCTGCATTAGGTATGCTAGTTCTCCTCTTCACCCTAGGACTGCCTCCCAGGACTGTGATTCTTATCTGAGCCTGGAAAAAGAGTCCTGTCCTAAGTGCCAGCAAATAGACCTTTGTCATCTCTTTCTGATCAGTCGTCTGTTGACCTTAGTTCCCATCTTGCTATAAATGTAAAAAGAATATATTACAACAGCTATGTCAAGATTAGTGAGAATAAAAAAACAAACTCATACCCAAATCTCACTTTTTGTGGTTATTACTATATGAAGTTTTGCCATTTTTTCAGATTAATGGAAATATACAATGAATTAGAATAATGTTACAACATCACGGAATTCATTATTCCCACTATATTTTTATTGTCTTACTTCATATCATGAGTACTTTTCTACTTTCTAGAAAAGGCTCCAATTGCTTGACATAATTAGATGTTTTTATATAAAATATGAGTGCAATGGTATGAGAAGTTGAAAAAAAATAGTAGTATAAATAATAATAGCTTGATGTAAACCTTTGTACTTATATACACTTTTGTGTACATTAACTCAGATGTTTCTCACAAAAAAACTTCTGAATTAGGTAGTGTGGGATGGGTTATCAGATTTCCATAGTATTACACATAGTTGGTCCTTGACTAGTGTTTATTGAATTGACTTGAATTCTAGGGTACCATTATCTTATATATATTGAATTCTCTATTCTCTATTCTCTATTCTCTTTCTACAGGCAATTTCACTGGTTGCCTTGATGTTTGAATCAATGGATAGAATGAATCACTCTGCAGCGTCTGAGTTTGTGTTCTTGGCCCTTACCAATCCTTGGGACATTCAGCTTTTACTCTCTATGTTTTCCTCTGTATTCTCCCTGGCAAACATGCTGGGAAAATCCCTCATTGGGTTTACAGTGACTTCTGACCCTCACTTACACTCTCCCATGTACTTTCTGTTGGCCAACCTTTCCTTCATTGACCCAGGGATTTCCTGTCTCTTCCCAAAGATGATATATGACTTGTTTCAGAAAACACGGTCCTTTCATTCTCTGGCTGTATCACTCAGATATTTTTTCATTGTAGTCTCTTCAAAATCAGTCATCAAGTCATTATTCTAAGGCTCTTTCCATCTTTCAGCTCACATCATTGAGGTAATTTTGGTTTTTAGTCCAATTATCTTTTTCAATGCACAGCCATTTAATTAATCATGTTTAGACAAATTTCTTGGTATCTTTGATGCAATTCTGATTCCCTTTCTGAATCCAGTCATCTACACACTACAGAACAAAGAGCTGCAATTGGCAATGAAAAGAGTGTGTATCTAGCTTGTGAGTTTCAGAAAAATCTCTTAAGTGATTTGATGAGAAGAATTTCTAATTTCCACAAGAGGAAAGTCTAGAAAAAGAAATTTGTAAGGGAAGAAGATGAGTTTGATTTACAGAAATATTGATTTTGAATTCTTAGGGAGATCCAATGAGAATTTTCAAGTACAAATTTGGAAACAGGAGTTTAGAGATGGGAAAAAGCTTGTCAGTATATTGGAATGTTATATAGATGAAAACAAAATTCTAACAATAAATATGTATTAGATCAAGTGTTTATGTTTATGCAGTATTTAATATGCTTTGTTTTTTCATTTGAACCAATTTGGAAGATAAATTAGAATTCAACCTATTTCTAATTTAGGACCTACCTACATTGGTGATCCTTCCCTTGACAAAAATCATTTTTCTATTTCTTCTTTTTTTTTTTTTTGCTGAGGCAACTGAGGTTAAGTGACTTGTTCAAGGTTACACAGCTAGGAAGTGTTAAGTGTCTGAAAGCAGATTTGAACTCAGGTCCTCCTGATTTCAGGGCTGGTGCTCTATCCACTGTGCCACCTAGCTGTCCTTCAAAATCATTTTTCATTTAAACCAACTTGGAAGATAAATTTAGAATTTAACCCATTTCTAAGTTAGCTACCCACATTGGAGCTCATTCACTTAACTTGACCAAAATCATCTTACTTATCTTTCAACTTCATTGAATTTAATTTTAAAAATATTTTTATGTGGGGCAGCTAGCTGGCGCAGTGGATAGAGCACCAGCCCTGAAGTCAGGAGGACCTGAGTTCAAATCTGGTCTCAGACACTTAACATTCCCTAGCTGTGTGACCCTGGGCAAGTCACTTAACCCTAATTGCCTAAGCAAAAAAAAAATATTTTTATGGTGTAGCAATTTTTTCCTTTGATGAATCTTTCAAAGTTTCTTTGTGATTTTATTGTCTTTTTATATGTTGACTCATTAATGGTAATTTTTTCTTCTGTGATTTGTTTATTTGTTCTTGATTTTGATAATTTTGCATTTTAATATTCCAAGTTTTATTGGCAGCTATCAAATTGAATATAATGGTCTGTAATTTTTAAAGAAATTAAATTAAAGATCTCACCTTTTTATTTCTAATTTAAAATTTTTGATTACATTCTTTAAGAAAATTAAATTCAGTTTTTAATGTGCTATTCTATCAGTAATTTTTTCATTCACACTTTTGCTTGATTTATCATATTCATCAGCTGAGTGTTAAAATACTTGTAAATTTTAAGTTTATTTGATAATAATTTTTCTTTTTTTACTGAGAATTAAATACATTTATATTTGAAGTTATAAATGTTTTATATATCTCATTGGGCAGCTAGGTAACCTGGCAGGTTGTGTGCTTGACCTGAAGTCAGGAAATCTCATTTTCTTGAGTTCAAATATGGCCCCAGACACTTTTTATCTTTATGATCGTGGTCAAGTCACTTAATTCTTTTTTTTTAAATTTTATTTTATTTGCAAAACATATGTATGGGTAAGTCTTCAACATTAACCCTTACATAGCTTTCTGTTACAGATTTTTCCCCCCAACTCCCCACCCCTCCCCTAGATGGCAGGATATCCACTACGTAGTCACTTAATTCTGTTTCCCTTTGTTTCTTATCTGTAAAATGAACTGGAGAAGGAATGGCAAACCACCCCCTTATCTTTGCTTAAGAAAACCCCAAATGGGGTCACTAAGAGTCAGATATGACTGAATAGACTAAACAAGAAATTATGTCTTATTCTTTCCCATACTTTGTCAAATTATTCATTTTATGACTAGGTATAATCTTTCTTTTTAACTAATACTAACATTTCCCTATCCTTAACAAATATCAGAGAACATTAAACATAGTTCTTATATTTAAATGATTATGAAATATATTTTACAAAACTTGGAGTTCCTTTCCCTCACCCACATTTAAGATTGTTATGCCCCTTATCCTGAACTCTCTTCTTCATTCTATCCTTTTTTCCTTGACTGTTTTCTTTCATTATTTTTCTGCCTTCACTAAAATCAACTTCTTTTCTTTCCTTCTTTTGTAACTCAAACCTATTTATGTCATTCAGTTATTGATCAAAGTAACATTTCTACTAATTTTCTTTTTACATTTCAATTTCCATTCTCCAATGTAATTTCCATTCTGCAATTCTTCAGTTACATTGAGATATTAAGTAATTGATCATAGTTTCAGACTGCACATTTATTTGAGTGCATATGTTTTTTCCTTTTTTTTGTATGAAAAGCTTCCATACAACTGGTTGTTTCTATTCTCATTCTTCAAACTTAAGACTACTAGAGAGGTTTCCCCAGGTAACAGCTGTGTGATCCTGAGCAAATCTTTCTCTCTCCATTTGTGATTAAATTTTGATGGACTCCAACCTCTAAGTTTAAAATAATATATGCCATTTTTTACTATGTCAATTTTAAAGGTATACAAAGTCTTTTGTCTCTTAATCTTCAGCATATCATATTGCAGATTTTTTATTTCATTTTTTTTTTACAAAAAAGCTACTTAGTTTTGATTTGTAAAAATATATGTGTTGGTTTTCCTTTTGAGAATGTTCCATTTCCAAAGATTTGCAGTAATAGGTTTACTGCAATGGACCATTATAAAGTAAAAAATTGAATTGAATTTCAAGTGCATGATTATTAATGGCCCTTAAATTCTGCTGATTTCTATTTTTTTTCAATATTTCTGAAGTATTTTTTGGTGCCTTTTCTTGAAAGAACATGCTAAAGGGGCAGCTAGGTGGCACAGTAGATACAGCACCTGCTCTGAAGTGAGGAGGACCTGAGTTCAAATCTGGCCTCAGGTACTTAAAAATTCTTAGCTGTGGGACCCTGGGCAAGTCACTTAATCCCAATTTCCTTGGGGGGGGGGAGAAGAAAAATAGCATGATAAAATTGTTTTCTGTCCTTTTTTTTTGAGAAGTCTGGTAATATTTTTTAAAAATTAAATGTCATTTTATTTTAACTTTACCTAAAATTTCTTTTCTTTCCATTCCTTTCTGCATACTTTCTATCAGAAAAAAAGAAAAACAAAACCTTTGCAACAAATATGCATAATCAAGCAAAACAAATTCTTGCATTAGCTATTTCCAAAAAATACAAGACCTACTCTACACTTGAGGTTCATCACAACTCTGTAAGCAAGTAGTTAGCATGTTTTATCCTTGAGTCTTTGGAATTCTTATTGATCATGGTTCTTATTCTTTTCAAATTGTTTTTATATCAACTGTTAAAAAGATTTACATGATTTTACAATGTTCTTATTTTATAAATTATTCTTCTGATTACATTCATTGTTTTTTTTCCATTGGTAAATGAAATTTTTTCCCAGGTTCCTCTGAAATTGGTTCTTTCTTACAGTACAAGAAATTATTTTTCCTCATTGGTTGAAATCAATTTATTTTTCATCTCTTCCTTCACCTGTGACCCAAGCCCATTTGTCTTAGCTGTTGATCAAAGTAATATTTCTATTGTTTTTCATATTATATTTAAATTTACATTCCCATTGCAATCTTCATTCTCAATTATATCAAGATATTAACTTACCTCATAGATTTCTATTTTAAAAATATTTCTGAAAATTTATTTGTACAACTTTAAATATCATGGTAAGATGTTTTTTGAGAAGTCTGATAATTTACTTATATTAAATTTTATTATTTTTTTCACCTCACTATAGCCTCTTTTCTTTCCATTGCTTTATACTTTCTCTCCATTGATAAAAAGAAATAATAAAATCTTTATAATAAATATAATTATTGAGAGAATTGAGAAAATTCAAATTGAGAAAAATCAAAATTTCATTTTGGATGATGCCAAGAAATATGGGATTTGGTCTGCACCTTCAGTCCATCATGGTTCTGTAAGGAGGTAGGTAATATGTTTCAACTTGAGTGTTTGGAATCCTGGTTTATCATAATGATGATCAGAGTAATGCTGCTCATTATAATTCCATCACATTCATATCCCAATATTTGTTCAACTATTCCACAAATGATGGACATCCTTTTGGTTTTTAGTTCTTTATTGACACAAACACAACTATTATTAATACTTTTGTGTGTAGTAGTCTTTTTCTTCTTTCTTTAATTTGTTTGGAGTGTAGACCCAATCAGTGTTAGCATGGGTCAAATGGCATGTGCAATTGAGTAAGTTTTGGGGGATAGTTCCAAATTGCTTTCCATAATAACTGGACAAATTCACAGTTACGTCAACAGAGCATTAATGTGCTATTTCTATTTCCTCCATGACCCTTCCAACAGTTGATATTTTCCATTTTTTCCAGTTTTCCCACTGGGAGGCTATGAAATAGCACCAAGTCAGAGAGTTTAGGTAATATGCTTTCTTGTTGTTTTCTTTAGATTTGTCATGTCAGTCTCTGTAGATTCCATTATTTTTTTTCTAGTTTTGCAATTTCTCAAGCTTGTTTTTCTGTTTCCTCTGGCATTCTGTCCTTATTTTTGTCCCCAAATTTTAAACAAAAAGATTACTTATATTTATTCCAACTTATGTCTCATGTCACTGAGAATAATATAATTTGGAATTTTCTCCAGAACTACTTTATTGAGGCAGAAAAGAAAATTTGTCTTATTAGTTTATACTTATAGCTAAGCTGTTAACCTGAAATGACATTAGCTCATTTTAAGGTCCTCTTGTCTTAACTTTACTTGACTCTAAATTTTTTTTTATTGAAGTTTTTTATTTTCAAAACATATGCAAGGATAATTTTTCAACATTGACTCTTGAAAAACCTTGTGTTCCTATTTCCCTCTCCTTCCCCCCACCCCTGCCCCTAGATGGCATAAAATTCAATATATGTTAAACATGGTAAAAATATATGTTAAATCCATACATATTTATATAATTATCTTGCTGCACAAGAAAAATCAGATCAAAAAGTTAAAAAAAAAAGAAAGAAAAAAATTCAAGCAAACCATGAGAAAAAGAGTGAAAATGCTATGTTGTGGTCCACCCTCAGTTTCCAAAGTCTTCTCTCTGGGTATAGATGGCTCTCTTTATCACAGGTCTATTGGAACTGGCCTGAATCATCTCATTGTTGAAAAGAACTATGTCCATCAGAGTTTATCCTCATATAATCTTGTTGTTGCCATGTATAATGATCTCCTGGTTCTACCCAATTCACTTAGCATCAGTTCATGTAGGTCTCTCCAGGCCTTTCTGCTTTGAAATCATCTTGCTGATCATTTCTTATGGAAAAATAATATTCCATAATATTCATATACCATAACTTATTCAACCATTCTCCAAATGATGGGCAGCCACTCATTTTCGAGTTTCTAGCCACTACAAAAAGGGCTGCCACAAACATTTTTTCACATGTGGGTCCCTTTCCCTTCTATAAGATCTCTTTGGGATATAAGCCAAGTAGAAACATTGTTGGATCAAAGGATACGCACAGTTTGGTAATCCTTTGGACATAGTTCCAAACTGTTCTCCAGAATGGTTGGATCCATTCACAACTCAACCAACAATATATTAGTGTCCCAGTTTTCTCATATCTCCTCCAATATTTGTCATTATCTTTTCCTGTCATCTTAGCCTGACAGATGTAGTTGTATTTCAGAGTTGTCTTAAATTGCATTTCTCTTATCAATAATGATTTAGAGCCCCTTTCCATATGACTAGAAATGGTTTCAATTTCATCTGAAATTTTTCTGTTCATATCCTTTGACCATTTATCAATTGGAGAAAGACTTGAACTCTTATAAATCTGAGTCAATTTTCTATATATTTTAGAAATGAGGCCTTTATCAAATCCTTGAATATAAAAATGTTTTTCATATTATTATTTCCCTTCTAATCTTGTCTGCATTGTTTGTACAAAAACTTTTTAAAGTAATATAGTCAAAATTATCTACTTTGTGTTCAGTAATGATCTCCAGTTCTTTTTTGGTCACAAATTCTTTCCTTCTCCAGAGATCTGAGAATTAAAATATCCTATGTCCTTCTAATTTGCTTATAATATCACTCTTTATGTCTAAATCATGAACCTATTTTGACATTATCTTGGTATCCTGTATTAGGTATGAATCAATGCCTATTTTCTGCCATACTTGTTTCCTATTTTCCCACCAGTTTTTGTCAAATAATGAGTTCTTTTCCCAAAAGCTCGGTTCTTTGGGTTTGTCAAACACTAGATTACAATAGTCATTGACTATTTTGTCCTGTGAACCTAACTATTCCATTGATCAACCACTCTATTTCTTAGTACAAAATGATTTTGATGATTGCTGCAGATTAGATCTGACTTTCTTTGTATGGAAAGTGTTTTATAATTGTGTTCATATAGTTCCTGACTTTGCTTGGCAGATAGATTTCCAAATATTTTATGTAAACAACAATCATTTTAAATGGAATTTCTCTTTGTATCTCTTGCTGCTGGACTTTGTTGGTAGTAAAAAAAATGGTGGTGATTTATATGGATTTATTTTGTATCCTACAACTTTGATAAAGTTGCGAATTGTTTCTAGTAGTTTTTTAGTTGATTTGCTAGGGTTCTCTAAGTATACCATCCTATCAACTGCAAAGAATGATAATTTAGTTTCCTCATTACCAACTCTGTCTGATTCCTTTAATCTCTTTTTCTTTTCTTAATACCAAAACTAACATTTCTAATACATTATTGGATATTAATGGTGATAGTGGACAGCCTTGTTTTACCCCTGATCTTACTGGAAATGGTTCTAGTTTATCCTCATTATGTATGATGCTTTCTGATGGTTTTAAATAGATGCTTCTGATCATTTTAAGGAAAACTCAATTTATTCCTCTATTCTATAGTATTTTTAATAGGAATGAGTGTTGGATTTTATTAAATGCTTTTTTGCATCTATTAAGATAATCATATGATTTTTGTTAGTTTGGTTATTGATATAGTCAGTTATGCTAATAGATTTCCTAATATTGAACCAGTCCTGCATTCCTGGTATAAATCCTACTTGATTATGTTGTATTATTCTGGGGATGACTTTCTGTAATCTCTTTGATTATATATTTTATATTTTAAAAATATTTTATATAAGATTTTTGCATCAATATTAATTAGGAAAATTAGTTTGTAATTTTCTTTCTCTGTTTTCATTCTACCTGCTTTAGGTATCAGCACCATATCTGTGTCATAAAAGGAATTTAATAGGACTCCTTCTTTCCTTATTTTTTTCAAATATTTTGCATAATATTGGAATTAATTGTCCTTTAAATGTGCAGTAGAATTCACATCTACCTCTTGAGATTTTTTCTTAGGGAGTTCATTAATAGCTTCTCTATTTCCTCTTTTAAAATGGGATTATTTAAGTAATTTATTTCCTCTTCTGTTAATCTGAGCAATTTTCCTTTTTTTAGGTATTCCACTATTTCTTTTAGATTATCAAGTTTTTTTGATATAAAGTTGGGCAAAATAACTCTTAATTATTGCTCTAATTTTCTCTTCATTGTGGAAAGTTCTCCCTTTTTATTTTTGAGACTAACAATTTGATTTTCTTCCTTCCCTTTTCTAATCAAATTAACTAAATGTTATCTATGTTGTTGGTTTCTTTGATAAAACTAACTCAATTCTGTTTATTAATTCAATAGTGTTCTTACTTTTAGTTTTATTAATCTCCCTTTTTATTTTCAGAATTTCAAATTTGATATTTAATTGGGGGTTTTAAAATTGTTCTTTTTCTAGCTTTTTTAGTTGCAAGCCTAATTCATTGATCTTTTTTTCTCTATTTTATGCAACTGAGTATCTAGAGATATAAAATTTCCCCTAATAATCATTTTGACTGCATTCCATTAATTTTGGTATGTTGCCTCATTATTGTCATTCTTTTGCATGAAATTATTGATTGTGTCTATGGTTTATTGTTTTATCCATTCATTCTTTAGGAATATATTATTTAGTTTCCAATTAATTTTTAGTCTATTTCTCCCTGGCCTTATATTTCTTGTGATTTTTTTGCATCATGATCTGAAGAAATGCATTTATTATTTCTGCCTTTCTGCATTTGATTTTGAGGTTCATGCCTTAATGCATGGTCAATTTTTGTATAAGTTCCATGAACCATGGAGAAAAAAGTCCATTCCTTTCTGCCTCCATTTAATTTTCCCCAAAGAGCTATTATACTTAACTTTTCTAAAATTCCATTTACCTCCTTAATTTTTCATATTTATTTTGTGATTTGATTTATCTAGTTCTGAAAGCACAAGGGTGAGATCCCCTGCTAGCAAAGTTTTACTGTCTATTTCTTCTTGCAGTTCTCTTAACTTCTTCTCTAGGAATTTGGATGCTATACCACTTGGTGCATCTATGTTTAGTACTGATATTGCTTCATTATCTATGGTACACTTTAGCAAGATATAGTTTCCTTTCTCATCTTTTTTGATTAGATCATTTTTTGCTTTTGCTTGATGTGAGATCAGGAGCACTACCCCTACTTTTCTTACTTCATCTGAAGCATAATAGATTCTGCTCCAGTCTTTTGCCTTTACTATGTATATATCAGTCTGCTTTAAATATGTAAACAACATATTGTAGAATTCTGGCTTTTAATCCAGTATGGTATCTTCTTCTTCTTCTTCTTTTTTTTTTGGGGGGGGAAGTTCATCCCATTCACATTCACAGTTAAAATAACTAATTCTGTATTTCCTGCCATCTTATTTTCCCCATTATACTTTTCTCTTTCTTTTCCCCCTTTCCCACTCCCCAGTATTTTGCTTCTGATCACCACCTCCCTCACAGTCCTCCCCCTTTACAGCCCTTCTCCATTCCTTATACCTTCTCCCTACTGCTTCTGTTTTTCCTTTTATTAGCCTCCCACTTTGCTTTCCTCTTCTTCCTCCCCCCTTCCCTATAAGATGTGAGAAGTTTCTCTGTGAAACCAAATATGTCTGATATTTTTCTTTGTGCCAAATCTGATGAGAGTAAGATTGACACAGTGTTCATCCCCCTCCCTTCTTTCCCTCAATTATGATAGGTCTACTTTTCCTCTTCATGACATGTAATTTTTCTCATTTTAAGTCCATTTTCCTCTTTTTTCCAGTACAATCCCCCTGTCACCTCTAGTTTCTTTTTCATATTATCACAATAAAATCATATTATACTTTCAGTCCCTAAGTATATCCATAACAGAGATACAGAGCTCAAGAATTCTTTCCTTTTTACCTTTTTATGCTTCTCTTGAGTTCTGTAAAGAGATCAATTTTTTTGTTCAGATCTGGTCTTTTCATCAGAAATAAATGAAATTCACTGGTATCATTGAATCTTCATCTTCTTCCCTAAAAGACAATGCCCAATTTAGCTGGATAGTTGAATTTTGGCTGCAATCCAAGTTCCTTTGCCTTTTGGAATATCAGATTCCAGACCCTTTGATCCTTTATATTGGAAGCTGCTAGGTCCTGATTGTGGCTCATTGATATTTGAATTGTTTCTTTCTGGCTGCTTGCAATATTTTTTCCTTGATTTGATAATTCTGAAATTTAGCTATGACATTCTTTGGAACTTTCATTTTGAGGTCTCTTTGAGGAGGTGAGTGGTGAGTTCTTTCAATGGCTATTTTACCTTCTGGGTTTAGGACATCAGACCAATTTTCCTTGATGATTTCCTGAAAGATGATGTGTGGTGTCTTTTTTTCATCATGATTTTCAGCAAGCAAAATAATGCTAAACTTGTCTCTCTTAGAGCTATTTTCCAGGTCAGTTGTTTTCAAATGAGGTATTTTACATTTTCTTATATTTTTTCACTTTTTTGGGGTTTTGTTTCACTGATTCTTGTTGTCTCATTGAGTCATTCATTTCTATTTGTTCAATTTTAATTTTTAGTGTATTATTTTCTTCAGTTATCTTTTTAGCTCCTTATATATTTGGCCAATTGAATTTTTAAATGAATTATTTTGTCCATTGCATTTTTTTCCATTTCACAAATTCTGTCTTTCAACAAATTGGTTTCTTTTTCATATCTATTTTGTTGGCAGTTATATGCTTTTCCCATTTCATTAAATTTATTTTGTAAGGAGTTTTCTTTAGATAATTTCTGTTTTTCCTTTTTCATACCCTTTTGCAAAGATCTTTCCTTTCTTCATTTTTCTTTTAACTCTCTTTTAATATCCTTTTTGAATTCTTCCAAGTGAGGCTTGTGAAATGGAGATTAGCTCATATCACCCTTTGGGGCTTCATCTGTAGCTGATTTGCCTGTAGGAACCTCAGGGTTTGAAGTCTGTTCTCTCTATAACAGCTGTCAATATTCAGAGTTCTTTTGTCTTTTTTGCTCATTTTTTTTACAGGTTGAAGTCTTCTCTTAAGGCAAATGGGCTACAGCAGCTTAAATTTGCCTGGGGCAGTTCAGCTGACTGCCTTCAGATGCTGGGTAATAGAGGCTCAGTGGTTTACAATTTGCTTTTTGTATTTGTTTTGGGTGTCTCACAGCAAATCTGCTAATTCATCAGTTTGCAACTAAGACAGAGTAACCAAAGAGCCTCACAGTAGATTCCCTGGTATGTGGACACTACAATGCCCTGGGCTCCCCAACCTGTTTTCCTTCCCTGGATTCCCTGCACTGTGGTCTGGTTTGGCAGTCTTTCCTCCTGCCCGACTGAAACAGACCTTTCCTGATGTTCTTCCAAAGTATCTTCTTCTGGAAATTTATTGTATTCCAAATATTTGTGGGTTCTGTCAATCCAAAACCAGTTCAGAGGCTTAATCTGCTGTTGATCTGAGGAAAAGCTTGGAGGAGGTCAGATATAGCAGTGTCTACTCTCTACCATCTTGGTTCTGCCCTCCTCTAATTGATTTTTTGATTATTTCTTAAAATCCAAGTCATTTTCCAAGAATAAAGATTTGTTACCACTGAGGATCTTTAATCTTTTAAAATAATTCATTTCCTGCATCCTTTAAAATAATTTGCCTGATGTATTCAAGACAATTTCCAAAAGAGACTTCACAGAATCATTTTGGATACAGCCTCTCTTTCACATCTAGAGATATTTAGGTGAAGCTTAAGGAGCCCTGGACCTGGAATCAGTAAGACATGTACTTCAAATGTACTTTGGTCACATCAACTGTGCTACCTTGAGTAAGTTACTTAATTCTAATACCAGTTTTCCTATGTATAAAATGATTGTGTTGGACTAGATGGTTTTTAAAATCCTTTTGAGTTCTATTATTTTTAAGATTATGTGATAAGTTTTGGAGTATTTCTTACAAACTTAGCACCTTGGGGCTGCTAGATGGCGCAGTGGATGGAGCACCAGCCCTGAAGTCAGTAGGACCTGAGTTCAAATCTGATCTCAGACACTTAACATTTCCTAGCTGTGTGACCCTGGGCAAGTCACTTAACCCCAAATGCCTCAGCAAAAAAAGTGCCAAGTTATTAGCATCCCCACCTCAAATGCAGCCCCTTCATAAAAACTTAACACCTTTCTTTTATACCCCTAACTTATTAATCAACAGAAAACCAAGTACAAGCAGAAAAAAAATATTGGACAATTTCAGAGATCATGTGAATTTTGCTTGATTTGTGACATATTAAGGAATATTTGACTTTATTAACATGTATTTCTCAAACCAGGATACTAATATTATTCTCTTGAAATCTGATTCCCGTGTCATCTTTTCCCTTTATGTAGGGTTATATCCAGTGGTGCCAATTGGATTCAAAGGATGGAGAGAATCATTCTATAGTATCTCAGTTTATCATGGAAGATTCAGTGTCTCTTCTTTGTGTCTACTTCAATACTCTATATAGTGAGCATTCTGGGAAACATGCTCATTCTGCTCTCTGTGACCTTTGATTCTCATTTACATTCCCTCATGTATATCCTTCTGGCAAACCTCTCCTTGATTGATTTGGGTTTTGGTTCAGTCACAACCCCTAAAATGATTTGTGTCTTCTTTAAAAAGGGTAAATTAATTTCTTTTGGAGTTTCATTGCTCAGATCTTTCTCATTCATGCATTTGGTGGCACTGAGATGGTGTTGCTTATAGCCATGTCCTTTGACAGGTATGTGGCCATATATAAACCCCTCCACTTATTTGACCATTATGAACCCAAGAATGTGCATTGTCCTTTTGATTGCTTCCTGGATCATTGATCTTACCCACTCTTTGGTCCAATTGGCTTTTGTTGTAAACTTACCTTTTATGGTTCTAATGAATTGTACAGCTATTTTCTGTGACCTTAGATTCATCAAACTAGCCTGCCCTGAGACTTATAGATTGCAAATTATGGTCACTGCTAATAATGGGTTCATTTCTCTTGTAAACTTTTGGATCCAAGTACACTCCTGTGCACTGATTATTTTCTATATTTTCATCTTGGTCACTGTTCAGAAAGGTTCTTCAGGTGCTTCTTCCAAGGCCCTTTCCACTCTGACAGCTTATATAATTGTGGTGGTTTTATTCTTTGGTCCATCAATATTTTTCTATACATGGCCATTTTCTACATCAAGCCTGGATAAGTTTCTTGCTATCTTTGTTGCCGTTGTTACTGTGTTTTTTGAACCCAGTTATTTACACATCTAGAAACAAAGAGTTGAAGGTGGCAATGGGAAGGTTGTGTAGCCAGCTTTTGAAGAATGTTGTTTGAATACATTAGGGGTAAAGATTATCAGTCTTGAAACTCAAATCTGGTGTTTTCCTAATAATCTCATTTTATGTTCCATAGATATCTTAAATTCAACATATCTAAAATGTAATATAATAAAATTTAATAGTAGCTCTTTAAGGTTTGCAAAACATTTTATATTTATTGCTCATTTGAACCTGACAAAACCCCTCTGAGAATGATGCTATTATTATATCCATATTACCAGATGAGAAAACAGATGGAGGTTGTGACTTGCCCAGAGTCACATAGCTAATAAATGGCTAAAGCAATTTTTGAACTTGGGCCTTCTCAACTTTAAGTCCATTGTATTATCCACTAAAGCACTTGTCTCATTATTTCCCCCCCCAACTTACAACTTTTCTGAGCTTTCATGTTTCTTCTAAGGGCACCTCCATCTTTGCATTCTTTTAGATGCATAAACTTTTGGTTTTCCTTTGTTCTATAGTCTCCCTCACTTCACATACACTGCCTCCCCATCCTCCCTAAATGTCAAAGTGATTTTTCTTAATCAGAATTCTAACAAAGTCACTCCCCTACTCAGTTAACACCAGTGGCTGTTTTTTATTGCCTTGAGCATAAATACAAACTCTACTATTTGACTCTTAAAGCCTTTCACATCCTGACCCTTTCACTGGCCATCCCCCTTGGCTGAAAAGCACCTTTCTCAGGTCTATCCCTCATGAAATCATAGCATTAATGCAAGCACTCAGTCTTGTCTGAACTATTTTAATATCTATTAGTATTGTCCCTTAACTGCTTCCTTTCATTTCAATATTTCTCCCTTCAAAATAATCCTTCAGAACATTGGTATCATTCTCATACAGAAATGGATTCATGCTGCTACACAATAGCTTAGAAAATCAATGTTTTATATGTTTTGTTGTGTCTTTACTTATTTTATTATTTTCAAATTATATTTTAATCTGATTTAGCTGCACTGGACAATTTTGTGGCTTTTCCTTGAAACTGTGAGTTTGATATCTCTGCTTCACATATTTACCAAAATTATCTTGACATGTCTTACCCCATCACTTCCTAGCTTAAAAAAACTGTCAGTGTCTCCTTATCATTGCTGCCAGAAAAAAACACAAATTCATGAGATTAGAATTTATAATTCTTTTCAATGTGGCTCCAATATAGCCTTTTTGACCTTATTTTCTACTACTATTCTTCACATATTTTCTTTATTATAGATAAACTGGACCACTATCTGTTAATTGAACATGACATTTCATCTTCCATTTCCATGCATTTGAACAATTCTTCCTGTTCATGTAAATCTTTGCAGCCTTTCTAAAATCAACTTGTTCACCATTTTTTATAGAACAATAATATTCCCTCATCTTTGTATACCATGAATGGGACCAGGTGAAGATTTCTCAGAAGCTGTTGAACCTTAGGCCTAATTTTTAGGAAGTCACATGATTCCTCTTCTCAAAGGATTGTAGGGCAGAAATGGTGAGACCCTATGTCTAAGTTTCAGGAAGTCATGTGATCCATAGGAAGTAGACAGTATAGCTAACCATTGGTCAATGATTACTTCCTTTTCAGCCCATCCAATGAATTAAAACAAAAATTAATAGGAACAGAGGTTGTGCTCTTGCTTGTAAGACCATTTTCCTTCGGCAATAATCATGAGGGTCAGTGGTGGGAGGGATCTATATACTCTGCTGTTCTGCCTCTGTAAAACTCTTTCTCCCTATGATTGCTTATGCAACTGCAGTGACACCTGCTTCTCAGGAGAAAGTTTAATAAACCTTCGTTTTGCTCCTAGAGATATTTCTAGCTATTTTATTATATGGTGGTCACTCACCTCCCCATCTGAACCATACAACCACAACTTGTTCAGCCATTTCTCAATTAATGGACATCTACGCCTTTTCCAATTCTTTGCTACCACAAAAAGAGCTACTATAAACATTTTTGCACATGTGGGTCCTTTTTGGAGGGTACTATAATGAAAGAAAATCAAGATGGACATGTTGTAAAATGCAGGATTTCAGCATAGACTTGAAGGAATCTAGGAAGCCAAGAGATGGAGAGAAGGAGAGAGGGAATTTCAGACTAGGGAACAGTCAATAAAGATATTCTGAGTTAGGAGACATAATGCCTTTGAGGAACAGAAAATATACTAGGGTCATTGGATCATAGGTATGTTTGGGGAGGGTAGAAGATGTAAGAAGAAGAAATTTAAGAAAAAGAACATTACAAAGAATTGTGAATGGCAACTAATGACTTTTATATTTGACTTTGAAGGGGATAAGGAGATAACGGAGTTAATAGAATGAGGATGTTGGTAGTGGTGGTGGTAACATGGTCAGACCTGCACTAAAACACAAGAAAATTAAATTGACAGCTGAATGGAGGATGAGTGGGAGTGCAAAGAGGTTTAAGTCAGAAAGACCAATCGGTAGGTTATTTCAATAGACTAGACATGAGGTGATGAGGGCCTGCATCAGAGTGATGGCATTCCAGAAAAGAGAGGAGGCTAAAATTGACAGACCTTGGTAACATATTGATATAAATATGTTAGTTAGATAGATAGGATAGATTGGGAGAGGGAATGGGGGTAGGAGGGAAAGAGAGAGAGAGAGAGAGAGAGAGAGAGAGAGAGAGAGAGAGAGAGAGGAGGGAAGCAAAAGCAGAAGCAGAAGCAGAAGCATCTAGAGAGTTGGAGGAAGAGAAGGAGGGAGGGAGACAGTTTGTTTGAAAGAGCTACCAAGATTGTAGAGCTGAATGACTTGAAGCATGAACATGTCCTCTGTGGTAAAGGAGAGATTAGGAAGAGGTTTTTCAGGAAATGATATAGAATTCAGCTAACTATTATTTTCTCTATTTTGATGAGAAACAGGCAAATAGAAGTTAGGTTGTCCATTCTCATAGTAAATGTTTTAGGCAGGATTTGAACTTAATTCTTAAAGACTCCAGGTCCAGTGATTTATGTACTGCATCATTTAATTATTTATTACATCAAGAACAAAGGCTATTTGTTAAGCCATTCTACTAGGGCCCTTGATATCATCCCTTCCAGTCACCTGCATCTTGTTTTCTGTCTTCCTAATGATCATACTTTTCTTATTTCCTGATTTCTCCTGTTGCCTAAAACATGGCTGATGTTCATCATCCTTAAAAAACTTAACTTAATCCTACCATGCTTTCAAGATTTTGCTTGATATTTTTCTTCCTTTTCATAGCCAAACCTTTAGCTTTAAACAAATACTTTCATTTATGACTCCCTAAATTCCTCATTGCTTTTTTTGATGAAGATTTGAAAATCACTCTTAGCTAATAACTGTAGATAAGAACAATCATGCATTCCTCTGGCTTTACCGCCACCATCACATGTAAGTTGTATTGCAATTGTGGCTATACAGTCCAGGTACATCAAGAAATTTAATGAGAACTACCATAGATTTAGAGATAATAATAGTTATGAAAATTACTATGGATTGACAGAAATAACATTACCTATTTTGTATATATCACTTTGAGGATTTACAAAGGATTTACATATATTATTTTATATAATCCTTATAATATCCTTGTGAAATAGATACTATTGTTATGCTCATCTTGCAGATGAGGCAATTTATAAGAGATGTAACTTGTCATGGGTCACATAATTTGTCAGTTTCAGAAGCAACAAAATAAGGTAACTAAAAAAATTAAGGAGTTTTATCATGCAAGGAATGACAAAGACACAAACACAGAAAAGAAGAATAGCTCAGAAACATCTATAATCAAAACCTTAAAGAGAAAAACTATCCAGTGTGCCCACATGAATAATTAGAATTCCTAGAAGAAATAATACTTTAAAATGAATTTAGAAATGATATTTTATTTAGAAATGAGAGTGGTGGAGGAGAGAATTGGAAAAAGAATCAATAATGTGACACAAAAAGTACAAAATCTTACCATAATAAACTCCCCACAAATTAAAATAGATTAAATAGCAAATAACTTTAGAGACAAGACATTAAAACAATATCAAAAGGTTGAGAAAAAAGAAAATATAAAGTATCTTATATAAACAATAACTGACCTGGAAAATAGAATAAGGAGAGATACCTTAAGAATCATTGTATTTTCTGAAATTCATAAACAAAGAGAACCTAGATATCATATTTCAAAAAAATCATTAAAGAATTTAGACAAACACATTGGAATAAGAGGGCATTGTGAAAATTGAAAGAATTCACCAGCCACATACTGAAAGAAATTCTAAAATGAAAAAAAAATCCTAGGAATGTCATTACAAAATTCAGAGGTTTCAAAAAAAAAAAAAAAAAAGAAAGAAAAATATTACCAGCAACCAGAAAGAAATAATTTAAAAATCAAGGAATAATAGTCAAGATTTAGGAACTATCAAAATAAAGGAGCATAAAATACAGAACAAAATATTCTATAGGGCAAAATGTAAAGGTCTACAACTAAGAATAACTAATCCAGCAAAACTGAGCAGGAAAAAAAATGAACTTTATGTGAAATTAAGGACTGAAATATCCTTAATCGGAAAGAGGGATAGTGGTATTGATGGGGAACTAGAGCCAAAAGAAACTCTGAAATAAAAATACAGGAGTTAAGAGAAAAATAAAGAGGCAAATACAAGTGAATAATAAGAAAGCACTTCATAATGATGAAGTCTATATGCTAATGATTGTTTTAAAAAGTGTTCTTTTGATCCAACTATTCTGGGGAGAAATTTGCAACTATGCTCAAAGGACTTATAAGACTGTTCATACTCTTTGATACAGTAGTGCCACTACTGGCTCAGTATTCCAAAGAGATCATAAAAGAGGGAAAAGAACCCACAGGTACAGAAAGTTTTGTGGTAGCTTTTTTTGTGGTGGTAAGGAATTAGAAATTAAATGGATGCCTATCAATTGAGGAATGGCTGAATAAGTTATGGCATATGAATGTTATGCATGCAATACTATTATTCTATAAGAAGGGATAAATAGACTGATTTCAGAAAAGTCTGGAAAAACTTACATGAATTGATGTTGAGTGAAGTAAGAACCCTGAGAACCTTGTACACAGTAACAACAAGATTGAATGATGATCAAATATGACAGACTTAGCTCTTTTCAGAAATGCGGTGATCCAAGATAATTCCAATAGATTTGGGATGGAAAATGCCATCTGCTTCCAGAGAAAGAATTATAGAGACTGAAGCAGATCAAAGCATCCTATTTTCTCCTTTTTTGTTTTATTTTTTTCTTTCTCATATTTTTTTCCTTTTGTTCTGATTTTTTCTTTCCCAACACAACTAATATGGAAATATGTTGCATACATATATAACCTATATCAAATTGCTTGCTTTCTTGAGGAGGGGGAAGGTAAAGGAGAGAAAGAGAAAAAAAAACTTGGAACTCAAAATCTTTCAAAAATGAATGCTGAAAACTATCTTTTCATGTAAGAGGAAAAATAAAATACTATTAAAATGAAAATAAGTTCTTTTTACAATTTTAATGTCATAATGAATCATAGAGGTAGTCAAATGAAGCAAAAAACCTATAACTAGGTTTGTTATGTTTTGACAATTCCAAAAAAGAAATAGGGGAAAAGATATACTAGGTGAAAATAAGAGAAAAGATTGGAGGGAGAACTTATATTACATCATCAGGATGCTAAAGTAAAAGTATTTACAGATATGGAATACTGGGAGGAATGGTTGTCACTTGAATTTCACTTTCATTTACACTGGTCAGAATAGGACAGAATACACATAAGGCATGCTCCTCTTTCCCCTTTCCTCTACTTCTCCAGAATTTTATGTAAGAATAAATTCAACTCAAGAGACATACAGAAAGGAACTAGAAAAGGAAAAAAAGAAACATTAGAGAACCACTATATTCAGAGAGGAATTAATCATAAATAAAACAAAAGCTAGAAAGGAAATAGTGAAGAAGTTAAAAGGAAAGAAACAGTAAGTACTTTCAATAAAGAGAGAATGAGGAATAGAGAGAAGAAAAAGTATGAGATAATAGGATGGAAGGAAATACAAAATTAACTATCATCACTATGAATATGAACAGTGTGAGTAGAAGAAAAAATCAGAATTGATTAGGAAGGAAAATAACAGAGTTAACATAATGCAACACAGCACAATCTACTATCCCTTAGATGAACTAAAAAAAAAGGAGGAATAGATATATGACTTCAGACGAGGAAACAGCAAAAATAAACATAATTGAAAGAGATAGAAACTATCTGTTGCTAAAAAGGTAACAGACAATAACTTAGTTTCAGTAATTAACATGTTTATTAAATGGTATAACATCTAAATACTTAATGGAAAAGCTAAAAGAATTACAAGGAGAAATAGATAATAAAATTATAATAATGAGAGTGCATCCTTTTTACTCCTAGAAAAATCTATTTTCAAAACTACATAAGAAAGAAATAGAATCTGAACATGATTTTTTTTTCCTGAGGCAATTAAGGTTAAGTGACTTGGCCCCCAGGTCACACAGCTAGGAAGTGTTATGTATCTGAGGCCACATTTGAACTCAGGTTCTCCTGACTTCAGGGCTGGTGCTCTATCCACTGTACCACCTACCTGCCCCCCTGAATAGGATTTTAGAAAAGTGAGACTTGATAGAGATTACTCAATGATAATAGAAAGAAGTGGACATATTTCTCTTAGATGTTCATGATCTTGTCTTTGGACCTAAAAACCTCATTAAAAGCGGGTAGTATAACAATTGTTTTCTTTAAAAATTTATTATTTTATTTTTCTTCCCAATTAAATGTAAAATAATTTTTAATATTTGTTTTTAAAACTTTGCATTTCTTATTGTCTCCCTTCCTCCATTCCCCACTCCCATCCCCTATTGAGAAGGCAAATAATTCAATATAGGTTATGCCTTTATTGTCATGCAAAATATTTCTATAATTCATATTGTAAAAGAAAACAGGCAAAAAAACCCTTTTAGGTTTAGAGTTAGAGACAGGAGACACCTAACCCTAACCCTAAAAGCCTTCAGAAAAATGAATAATGTTTAAAAGCACATTTCTATTTGTATTCAGACACCATCAGTTCTTTTCCTGGGGTTGGATAGGCTTTTTCATCATTAGTCTTTTAGAACTGTCTTGGATCATTGTTTTGCTGAGGCTTATAAGGTAAGTTTTTCACAAGTGACTATCTTACAAAATTGCTGTTACTTTGTATATAGTACATTTCATTTTGCATCAGCTCCTGTAACTCAGCAATTCTTATATTTTTTCTTCTAGATATATTATCTAGGTCACTTGTTTTTCTATTGAGAAATTTCACATTTTCCCTTCATCCTCCTTCTCTTCCTCTTCCTCCTCTTCTTCCTTCTCTCCTCTTCCTTCTCCTCTCCTCCATTTTCTTCTCTTTTTCTTCCTATTTCTCCTTTTCCCTCTCTCCTCCTCCTCCTTTTTTTCCTCCTCCTCCTCTTCTTCCTCCTCTTTCTCCTCCTCCTTTTTTCTTTTCCATCTCTTCTTCTTTTATTTATTTATTTTTTATTATATCATGGTGTCTCATAGAATGAGTAGTTTCTACTTGTTCAATTCTAATTTTATTCACTGAACTTTTGTACTTCCTTTTTTATTTGACCAGTTCTGTTTCTTTAGAGAATTATTTTCCTCAACAAATTTTTGTATAATTTTCCCTATGCTTCAGACTTTTTTCCTTAATTCTCTTCAAATATTCTCATTTATTTTCCCATTTTTTCTCTAGGTCTTTAATTTGCTTTAAAATTTCTTTTAAAGTTCTTTCAGGAATTCTTTTTGGGCCTGAGATCAAATTACGTTTTTTTTTTGAGGTTTCTCATTTAGCTATTTTGACATAATTATTTTCTTTTAAATTTATGCCCTGATCCTCCTTATCACTATGTTAACTTTCAAGTTCTTTTTTGTTCATTTTTCCTTTCTTTTTTTTTTTGTGAGGCAATTAGGGTTAAATGATTTGACCAGGGTCACAAAGCCAGGAAGTGTTAAGTAACTGAGATCAGATTTGAACTCAGGTGCTCCTGACTTCAGGACTGGTGCTCTATCCACTACACCAACTAGCTACTCCTTACTTGGTATTTTTATGTGAGAATTAGGATCTCATTCTGTACTCTCCCAAGCTTTTTGTGTTGGGGCTTTGAATCTTTCTGCTAGTTTTCACTGGGCTTCAGAGTTACCCTTTCTCTGAAGGATAGGCTTTGCTTCTGGCTTATAATGGGGGAGGGTTGGCCTTCCTTGGGTGTGTGTTTTAGTTTCTAGCCTACTGTTGGGCTGCTTATAGTCTTTTGGGTAGCTGGCAATGGAGGCAGAATATTATAGGAGTAGGACTCTGTTACTGGGTTGCTATGGAAATGAGGTCTTTCTGCTAGTAAGTCCCAGGGATGGGGCCTTACTGTTAGTCTCAGGACAGGACTTCAATACTGGAGGGCATCAAGGCCTGCTGGTTGCTTGTGCTGTGGGTGGGGTCCCTGGAGTGGTGCCTTGCTGTTCTGCACAGACTGCTCACTTGCCTAGGGGGCTGCTTGTGAGGTCTTGCTGGTGGATAGCTCCAGGATCAGAGCCATTATCTATGAGCTCTTGTATCTTATTCCCCTCTTATCTCAGTTAGTCAGACCTTTTTTGACATGTTGGTAAGCTGCTTCCCTGCTCTTAGATCAATCCTGGAGTGGTTTTCTAGTTGTTTGGAGGGAATTTGGGAGACTTCAAGCATTCTTTATTCATTCCACCACCTTGACCCCCAAAGTCAGCTTTCTAGTGTGTCTCATAGGTTTTTAATTGGAATGGGTGTTGCTTTTCTCAAAAGCATTTTCTGCATCTGTTGAGATAATCATATGATTTTTGGTTGGTTTCATTATTAATATGGTGAATTATGCCGATAGTTTCCCAAATATTGATCCAGCCCTCCAATCCTGTGTAAATCCTATTTTGTCATAGTGTATAATTCTTGTGATATAATGTCATAATCTTCTTGATAGTATTTTATTTAAAAATTTTGCGTCAGTATTCATTATGGAATATCCAGAGGTCCAGCCAACATTCTAATGACTAACTCTTGAAACACAGAATATATGTATACAAATGGAAAAAATAAGAACGTTATGAATATAACTGTCTTAGACAATTAAGTATCACAAACAATGAGCTTGTAAAAATTTATTCATTTATGATTTAATGAATTTATATGTGTGTCAATTCTGATACTCAAAAGTTGAATATTTATCAAAGGTATCCTTGTTTTTTGAGTCCCTGATTTAGATTATTGTTTTTAGATTTGCTCTCCTTTTTGGATGATGACATTCTTCTTAGAGGAATCATTAATTTTGCTGTTCCTTGCTGCTCCTCTAACATCCTAATCAAACTTAAAAAATCATTTTTCACATTTTCTGCTCTAAGTATTTATTTTAATTAAGTAATGGTCCCTGCTTTAGATCTGACTTTGGAAAATTATTTTTTTCCTTGAAGTTTCTATGTGCTTTTTTCTTTCACTTACCCTGACTCATTTGTAGAGGAAGAACACTTGGTTTGAGGGAAGTAAAGGAAATAGTTTCATTTAAAGGAATAAAAATATATTTTTATCGTTATTAACTTAATGACATTTCATTAGTATCATCTCCTCTTGGTTACCTTGGGAAAAGCCATCAGAATCCTAAGGGACAGTTATTTTGACCAAATGAGGCGTGGCTGGCAATCACAGTCTCTGCAGCATCTTCAATACTATTCATTAGGTCTGTTTCCTTGGATGGTAGCATTTTATATAGTTCTTAAATTTGCAAGTTATTACATATCAGAGAAAACTGGGCTTTTGGAGCTTTTTGGTTTTTTTGAAGATGTTGCCATCTCAAGTCTTGTGACAAAACAGGTAGATGAGAGAGATAAGAATAAATTAAGAATAAGAAAAACTAACTTTCTAAAACTCTATAATCTACTGCTGAACAAACAATGATAGGGATGAAATTACCTATTGTCTAGGACAATAGAAGGCTGGCTTCAATGAGGGTAAGATACAATAGGAAAATGGAGAAGGAGTTGAACACATTGGAGGTGAATCAAAGGATTCCAAATCATGAAGATATGTGTACATTTGGAAAGTGGATTTGATTTTACTTCCTTTGGGAGTTTTATTAGGGATGCAAAAGGTAGAATAAAAATCAATTTCCAAAAATGACTTCAGTTTATCCCATTCTTCTATACTTATTGAGCCTCCTCTTTTTTTTTTTTGACAGAAATTTCTGTCCTTTTATTCTTCCAGACCATCTCACAGCTGTTGATTTCCACTGTTGCTCTAAACTGCCCAGACTTTTGGCTGACTTCATCTAGTAAATGCTGACATGCATTAGAATTTGTTGTCTTTGGATATTCCTCCTTTTCTGTCATGAAAATTCCAAATCCTGACTATCTCCTATGATATATTTCTTTGCTGGCCTTCACTTTGAGCCTTAAGAATCTGATATTGCTAGTACAAATCCAACTTACCTGGTTCACTACAAAATTAGTACTAATCAAATCAATCAATTCCTTATTGTTGCTTTGCAAGGATATTCTTCATGTCATTAACTCTATTTTCCTATAATACTTGAAGTACATGTTTTCTTGAAAGCCCCCAAATGTTACTCAACTTTGTTCTCTTATTTTTGACCTTCTCTTGCTTAACTGAAAAGATTGTGACCATCTTCTGAAAGCTCTCTAATCTTTCTTGCCTTCTTCCCCTATCATGACATCTCATTTCAACTTCAAAAATACTCTGTACCTTCTACCCATTCTCTTCTCTGTGTTGGAGGAAGTATGGAGATAACTTTTCTCCCAAGGTTTGTCTTCCCACTTTGGCCTTTGATACCATGCTCTTTTGCTTTTAACAGTTACTCCTTGTGAGCTCATATCTTGAATCTTCAGTTTTTCTTTTTTTTCACTCATTTCTTTCTCTCTGCCTACAAAGTCCTCCCATATTATAATTATTATCTTCAATCCACTTAATCCATCCATCCTATCATTCCCTTTCTTTCCTTTCTTTACTGAACTTATCAAAAAATAGTATTTATTTCCTTTTACTTCAAAATTTATTAACCACGTTCTATTTATGTCATTTTGCAAAGTATATACAAGTAAATTTGTAAAGGAGACAAATTTTCTTCTGAAGGTCCTGTTTTGGTCCTCTTTTCTCTTCTCCCTATTTTTCCTCAGGTTCCATTTCTATATTTCCAGTTGTTTACTAAACATTTTATCTACTTGTCTTTTTAGAACCTCAAAATTATTGTATCTAAAACAGAACTCATCCCTTTCCTCTGTGTACTTTTACAATTTTGGATATATTTTAATTATGATTTTATTTTTCTAATATTATGGTTTGAAATTTGAAATTGCTTCTTAAATATTTCTTTTATCCAACATTTGTCAAGTATAATGTGAAATAAATATCAAAATTCTACTGCATTTTGAGCACCATGGCTAAGTATTAAATGAGATAAATTGTTGATGAGATAGCATCAGGAGTCTGTAGTTACTGAATTTATAGTTCTTTGAATAAGTGAATAAGATATAAACATAAATAAGTACATTACTTTATGGCAAGTATCTTTATTTAGACTAGACTTATAATTGCAATGGCATGGGGAATGTATGATGTGGAAAGTCTTCCACTAGTGCATACTATTATTCTATCAATGTATAAGTATTTATTAAGTGCCCACAATGTGCCAGGCACTATGTGAGGCACTGGGGATAAAAGTACAGAAAGTGAAACAATTCCTATATGCCATACACACATGCACACAAAAATATTTACTACAAAGTAGTTTAGGAGGGAGCACACTGACATTTGGGGAAATCAGAAAAGGCTTTTTGAACAAGATGGTGTTAGGTGAAGGTAAGAAAGGAATGTATTCTGTGAATTGAGGATGGATTGTATGAAGGTGTGGAAAAGAAGAATGGCACTTTGTGATTAAAGAATGCAGAAAAAGCCAGTTTGGCTGTATTGCAGAGTTAGGAGAGGGAATAACATCCCACTAGACTGGATTTTCTGAAACTTGTAGTTTTATTAGAGTTTAGGGTATTGGGAGGTTAAATAACTTGTTTAGAGTCACAGAGTCAGAAGCAAGACTGGAAACCCTATCTTTCTCATTCTGAGAACAGTTCTTTATGTACATACCTCATACTAGTACATTAGAAAGGGGCAAAGCAAAGTGCTATGCGAATTCCAAATGGGAAGATTATTATCAACTAGGGGAATCAATAAGTATGTCATGCAGGAAGAGATGTTTATGTTGGACTGAAAAGAATGGTTCGTATATCCAATTATAGGAGTATAAGATTTGGTGCTAAAAGGTACAATCTAGTTCAGTATCCAAATTTTATAGATGAAGAAATTAAGAACCATAGATTTTAAGTAATTTTCCTAAGGTCACATTGGTAGTTAATAGGATAGTCAGAATTTGAAGTTGGGTATTATGACTTTCTTCTGACTTCACCCCTTTTAATACCTTACTTTCTCCCTCTTAAACTATGGTATTTCCTTCCTTGATGTTCTTTTGTCTTAAGACCTTATTATATGCCATTCAATTTTTATATCATTATCAGACTAATTTTCCTGAGGTACCTTCTATTTTCCTGATTACCTGTCAATTCCCTGCAAAAACAAAACTTTTAGTTGTTTTCTACTTCCCATGGTCTTAGCCATCATTTAATATCTTTATAACTTGATCATATTATCAAGGGTATAATCATACCCTTATTAATCCAAGTATATTAAGTTAAAAATTCCTTTATTTATATGAAAGGTAGTAAATTAGATTCTGAAAGAAACACACAGATAAATATCACCATTCCTTTCCCTAAAGTGTTTATAATCTAGTATACATGGTAAGTGACCTACCCAATTAACTTATACATAAGAATGAAATAAATGTATAAGAAAAGTCCAACAAGCTACTTTGAGAGTTCAGAGGAATGGGACTTGTAGATGGGACACTAGGGAAGAATTCACAGGACCTCGCAAGATGAGTATTGGAGTCATTATATTTCATAAAGATCATGTAGTCATATCTACTCATTTTGCAGATGAATATTTTTGGAGAATCTGAGCTTGGTTTTGAAAGATGAATAGGATGTCAACTTGTAATGATTAAAGTATGGTGGTTAGAACAATCAGAATATTATATAACTTAAAAATAGACAGAACTTTGGCAATATGGGGAATATAAAAAGATAAGTCAGGTGTTGAAGTCACTTTCTCTCATCATTTATTAAAACAAGTGTCCATGCCATTGATTAAGAATAGCAAATTATGGATTATGTTATAAATTGAGAATTTTATATAAAAGATATTAAAATATCTTTGTCATCCCTTCTATTAACTTCAACATCAAGCTGAGTTAGTTCATCTTGGAAAATGTTTTGGGCTCTCTTAGTTCTTACCATTCTGTTTTATAATGTTGCTTGTTTTATAATGTTATTGTCCAAGTTGCTGTCTTGGCTTTATTCACACCACTCTGCATTGGTTCATACAAGTTTTCCAAGGTTTCTCTGAAACTCTCCCTTTTTTCATATCCTATAAATAAATAAAAAAACCAAGAGAACAACTTGTACAAAGCATTTATTATGCACTTATTTTGTGTAAAACATTTCACTAAGCATGAGGGTAAATATAGAATTCAAATAATCTTTTTTGTCAAGGAGATCACATTCTAATGGTGGAGACAGTACATTTGGAAATTTTGAACTGCAAGTCAGATGGGATGATCCTATGGCTCTTGGGGCATAATATATACTATACTATACTATACTATACTATACTATACTATACTATACTATA
>JAJPUD010008010.1:33976-47213 GCA_023553655.1 Myrmecobius fasciatus
TACTATACTATACTATACTATACTATACTATACTATACTATACTATATTATAGTATTTAACATAATTTCCACTAATAAAATCGTATCACTTTTTGATAATGAACCATTTGAAAGTAGTCCAGCCTTTGGTGACAAGAATATTTTCTGTTGAATCTTTGATAGATATGGTTGTAGCACCTGTAGGAACAGTGGCTAGGCTGAACCTTCATAGGAATTGCTTCCTAGGATGGTGTTTTGTGAATTGAGCTATAATATTCCTAAGGCTCTTGTGCTCAAGGTCCTGAGGTTTTTCCCTCAGGATCTGAGTGAAGATGGTGGTTCAGGTGTTGTTGTTGATAGTAGTAGTGGTTTTACTTTTTTGGTTTTTTCATCTTCTCAGGGTGCCTGCTGCTTCAGCTAGTCTATCTTGTCTGCTTGTCTGCTCTGTGAGTGGAAGTTAGTTGGCAGTTAAGGGGGTGTGGGCCAGCCTTTCTCCACAGAAATTATATCCTTAGATAATAGCTGTGAGGGTTTAATTACAAAGGTCCACTGTCTCAAGGGATACTCTAATTTTTAAGATTCTTAAGATTCACGGTCTGAAGGGAGATAACTGTTGAGGTAGTGGTGGTGAGAGTGGTTTGATTGGTCTGGCACACACTTCCTTCTGTCCCTTTGCCAAGTTACCATGCTATTTCAGCTAAGCTAACTCTCTTATGGTATAGTGATGTCCCATTACATTGATATGACATAAATTATTTAGCCAATTTGCCAGTTAATGGGCTCTTCCTTAGTTTCCAGGTTTTTTTCCATTATAAAAAGATTTTTTTTTTAACAAATATTGTTGTGTATATGTATCTTTTTAATTTTTTTAAATCTCTTTTTGGGTATAGGTCTAGTAGTGGTATTATTGCAAAAGATATGCACAGATTATTGACTGCGTAGGCAAAGTTTCAAATCATTTTTCAAAATAGTTGGCCATATTAATAGTTCTAGTAAAAGTACAATAATGTGCCTGCCTTTCTGAAGACCCTCCAACATTTGTCATTTTTTTCCCTTCTTTGGGTCAACTTTGATGATTTTAGGGATATGAGATAGAACCTTGGAATTGATTCAATTCATATTTTTCTAATAGTGATTTAAAACACTTTTTCCATATGCCTATTGGATGTTTTTCTTTTAAAATGATCTATTCAATGCTGAGGAACTACCCATACATATGTTATACAAATAAAAAGCTTTAATAAAAAATAAAATAAAATGATCTATTCATATCATGTGATCACATATCAAATGAGAAATGATTCTTATAACTTTGAATTAGTTCCTTATTCATTTTGGAAATGAGATCTCTATTGGGAAACTTGATGTAAAAATTTCCCTCAGTTAACTTTTTCCTTTCTAATCTTAGCTATATTCAATTTAGACTCTTAAAATTTTTTTTGAATTAAAGAAAATTAATGTTTTCTTTCTCCCTTTCCCCCAGTCCCTTCCCATTGAACAAAGAAAAAATATTGTTACACAATATCTGTAACAAATGTGTATAAACAAATTTCTGCATTAGCTGTGTCCAATAAAGTATATGATTGATTCATACCCTGAATCTATTGCTTTTCTTTCAGGAGATTGTAGCATGATCTCTCTGGAATTGGTTGCTTATTTTGACGATCAGTTTTCCACCTTCTCTTTATTAAGGTGGTAAGAGGAGTGTGACAGGCACCAGTACTCTAGGCTTGAAGCCATGTGCTTCTGTTTCCCAGCCCTCTTCTCTTTCCCTTGTCCAGAACTTAGTGTAGTTGTTTATCCTTTGTTCTTGAAGAAGACCAATGACATCAAAGACTTGCATGTAAATTGGATTTAAATGAAATAGGGCTGTTCAGCCTCACTATCCTGCAATCATTTAAGTCTAGTGGCCGGACAAAAATGAAGAAGATTGATAATGGTCTTGGATGCAATGGGTGAACTGGGCTTTACTAAATTAGGTGTTTCCCAGGTCTCAGTTTTTTCTAAAGCTAAGCACTTTCTGTAATGGACTATAAGAATTGAGAAAAAAGATGATTCAATTCACCATCACAAAACTGTCAGTCTAGGAAGGGAAGACTGTAGCCAGTACAAAAACGAATCTATTTATACTCATTCTGTCATCAAAAACCTAAAGAAAGAGACACCAACACTTGGGATGGAGGCTTTTATTGGCCACTCAGTGAAAGCCACAATTAGTCCATTAACTTCATTTGAAAAGACAATGGGCTTTCTGCATAGAATTAGAAGTTATGAATTACTAAATGAAGATCCTGGGAAGTGTATTATGAGGCATTCTCCTTTTGCCCTGGAAGAAACTAGGACTATTCTTATTTTTGAGTAAAGGTGACAGACTACAAATTCCAGTGTCTGGAAGTTTTGAATGTCTATGACACTTGTCTATCAATGATGGAGATCACAGATAGAACAGAGTAGACAGAGAAGAGCATAAAAAAGCTGGATTTGAACAGATGCAGTAGATACTAATGATGATATTATTACAAATTCTTAACTTATCTTTCCTTTTAAACACCTCTTCTATGTTCCATTCCTGTTTGATTAATGTTCATTTTGCTTGGGATTATTACTTCCCTTAATCACCCTTCCATTTTATTAACTTTTCTTCCCTTGCCCCCCATTTTTTTCCCTGTTGAATGAAATATTTTTTCTACACCCATTTATGTATGCCTGTTTTTATCATACTCTCTTTTGCTTAGTTCAGATTAAACTGAAGTTCAAGTGATCCTAGCTTCCTTCACCCCTTCCTTCCTATTTGTATAGTTCACTTAAATACCTAAACTATATGTAATAATTTCTCCTCCTCTTCCTCTACCTTTCCTAGCTTTAATATATTTCTTCCTCTTTTTGCTTTCCTCTTTTAAGATCTTCAAACTATTAAAAACATAACAAAACAAAACAAAACAAAAAACCAACCTATTCTCAGGCTCTCTATCTTATTAGGGACCCCTGATGATGATATTTCTGAGGAAATACATACATCCTCCTTATATATTAAAATATAAGCAGTTAAAACTTTTAAAATTCCTTATTAACTTACTTTTTATTTCTGTGTATCTATTTCAATGTTTTTGGTGAAGCTCTAGACCTTTCATCAAAAATACCTGGATATCCATTATTTTATTAAAAATAAAAATTTTCTCCTTTAGAATTATATTGAGATTTACTAGTAAGATATTCTTGATTGCAAATCAATTTCTTTGCCTTATGGAATATCATATTCTAAGCTCTTTGTTCCCTCATATGGTGGCTGCTTAACTTGGTACTTGAATTTTTTCCTCCTGGTTATTTGCAAGGGAAATGGAAGGATTTTGGCTATTATGTTCCTGGGAGTTTTCATTTTGATGCTTATTTCTGGATGTGACTAATTGATTTTTTCTATTTATACTTCGGTTGTAAGAGGTTTGAGCAATTTTCTTTGAAGTTTTCTTGAAATATGATGTTTAGGGGGCAGCTAGGTGGTGCAGTGGATAGAGCACCAGCCCTGAAGTCAGGAGAACCTGAGTTCAAATCTGGCCTCAGACACTTAACACTTCCTAGCTGTGTCACCCTGGGCAAGTCACTTAACCCCAACTGCCTCAGCAAAAAGAAAAAAAAAAGAAATATGATGTTTAGGCTCTTACTTTGATTTTGGCATACAGATAGGCAATGATTTTTAATTTTTTTCTCCTCAATCCATTTTCCAGATCATTTATCTTTTACTATTATATACTTTATAGTTTCTTCTCCTTTTTCAGTCTTTTGATTATGTTTTAATATTTCTTGTTGCCTCATGCAGTCATTGGCTTCCATGAGTAATTTATTCTAATTTCCATGGAGTTTGTTGCTTGGGTATGATTTTACATTTATTGTGACTTGTTATTAATTCTCTCTCCACTTAATCTTCTATAGCTCTCATTTATTTTTTATTTCCCTCTTCAAGCACATCATTCTACTTATACTACATATTTGAAACTATCTTAACAAACTCTTGCTTCATTTCACTGGCGATATAATTTCATTTTGTGCCCAAGCTGTGTTATTTTTTGAGGCACTGTTTGTAGTTATTTTGAAGATATTCTCTTTTGTGTTTGTGTTTTGTTGTTGCCACCATAATATTTTAGTGTTCATTGTGGTGGAGTTTTTTGTTTTTGTTTATCCATTCTTCCAGGGGCTTGATGTTAAGTGTTAATTCTGCCAACTTTCTGGAGACAATGTTTGACCTTGCTCTTGGTTGGGATGACAGGGATTCTGCTGGACCTAGCCACTAATAGACAGCTAGGAAGCACTATAAGTTCATGTTGGCCCTTTTGGTCTGTGCTTATAGTCATCATTATTCCTTTGCATCTTCAGATTGAGTTGGGGCTGTATTTTATATTTACTTCTTGCTCCATCAATAGATCAGGTTTCATAAACTATTGCTGTCCCGAGTTCCCGTAATCCCTAGAAACAGATTATCTCCTCAAGTTACTGTGATCCAGCAGTTCCAGAATTTATCGTATGCAGGAAGAATAATCATTCAGCACCTGGAAATTCTACACTTCCACCTGCTGGATAATTATTCTTTCTGCACAAGATAGGTTCCTTCTGTACCAGATGTAGAAGCTCTTCCAGTTTTAGTGTAGAGCTTCAGATAGTTCCTTTAATGTATGTAGTCTATGCAGACCTATTTTCCATGGTAATCAGGGCTAGAAAAATGACACAATGTGATTAAAAAGAAAAAAAACCTTCCTGATCAGTATTCTGCTATGTGTGTTTTCTAAATTTTAGAGGCATGGTGGGGAAGAGCTCTAATTTGCTCTATTTGCTTCTACTCAAAGATCTTATGTAGTTTCCCCATCAATAATTTAAAAAATTTCAGAGAGTTCAAGTAGGATGAACACTTAGAAAGGGTCTTTGGGTTTGGTAATAAGAATGTCAGTGTAAATTTGGAGAGGGAATTTGCAGTCTAATTATAGGAAAGGAAGTCTTTATTAGTTGGGTAGGTGGTAAGCAAGTATTGTAATTGAGAAACCCTAAGTTTTCAGTGATGTTACTTCTGGCCCTCCAAATAAGTTTGTGTATTTTGTATTTACTTCTCTCTTGTATCTGTTGTTTTTTTCCAGTAGAATCTAAGGTTCTTGAGGACAAGGTCAGTATTTTGATTTTGTATCCATAGTAGCCAGCACTGTATTCAATATATAGTAGGTAAATAATAATGTTTATTGCTTTGAATTCTGGAACATTAGTGTTATTCAAAATAAATAATTTGATTTCTCCATTTATTCTGTTCTTAAAGGTGACTATCAAGGTGGTATCACTGACCAAGAATGGAAAGAAATAACCACACGGTGGTTACAGAATTTGTGTTCCTGGGACTCACCGATTCTTGGTATATGCAGCTTTTCCTTTTTCTATTCTCTTCTGTGTTTTATGTGGCAAGCATGTTGGGAAACTCCCTCATTATTCTCACAGTGACTTCTGACTCGCACTTGCACTCTCCCATGTACTTCTTGCTGGCCAACCTCTCTTTCAGTGACTTAGGAGTTTCCTCAGTCACTGCCCCCAAGATGATATATGACCTTTTCAAAAAACGCAAAGTCATATCATTCTCTGGCTGCATCACTCAGATGTTCTTTATTCACTTGATTGGTGGTATTGAGATGGTGCTGCTTATAGCCATGGCCTTTGACAGATATGTTGCCATATGTAAGCCTCTCCATTATCTGACTATTATGAGTCCAAGACTGTGTACTATGTTCCTGGTGGCTGCTTGGACCATTGGTTTCTTTCATTCAGTGGTCCAGCTGGCTTTTGTTGTTAATCTACCATTTTGTGGCCCTAATGAATTGGACAGCTTTTATTGTGACCTCCCTCGGTTCATCAAGCTTGCTTGCACACGCACAGATAGACTGGAATTCATGGTCACTGCCAACAGTGGCTTCATTTCCTTGGGTTCTTTCTGTATCTTGGTCATCTCCTACATTTTCATCTTAGTCACTGTTCAGAAGCATTCTTCAGGTGGTTCTTCCAAGGCTCTCTCTACTCTATCAGCTCACATCACTGTTGTGATTTTGTTTTTTGGCCCTTTGATCTCTTTTTACATCTGGCCATTTCCCACATCACATGTAGATAAGTTTATTTCCATTTTTGATGCAGTTCTTACTCCTTTTCTCAATCCTGTCATTTATACACTCAGAAACAAAGAGATGAAGGTGGCAATGAAAAAAATGTGCAATCAGCTTGTAATTTTTAAGAAAATCTCTTAAATCACTGAAAAATAAAATAAATATTTTATAAACAATAATTTGAAACTTGAAAGTGGAAAGGATGAGTTTGATTTTGCTGGACTGAATTTGAGTTCCTATAAGGACATTGCAATGACACTAGTCAGCTGGGAATATTGTTTTGGCTTTGGAGGAGATAGATGGAGGAGATTTCTAAATTGTTTACACAAATATTTTAGTTGAAACAATGGATTTTTGCAAGATCATTATTTTAATATGCAGACAGTGCAGAGAAAGTATTTTGATAATAGAAGTATTACCTCATTTAACTTGTGGAAGGGAACAGAATAATGAAGAAAATAGTGAAGCAGCAGTAAGGAAGTCAAGAAGAAAACAAAAAGTTATCTGTGACACAAAAGAACAAGGTAAAGAAGATTGCAAGGAAGAAATAATAGTTGACAATTTGAAATATCATACAATAAGGAGAGTGGCTTTTTTTCTCTTTCTAAATTCCTTACTTCCTATTCCAATAAATTTTTCTTTCTTATGCATTCTAAAATTACATATTATAGGAAATAGCTATTTAAAAAATTAAAGTAAAATAACATTAATCATTGAGCAATTACAACTTCCCATACATTTTGATTTCTACAAGGAAGTTTGTCTATCTATTTTGGATAAGTAAATATTACTGATAACATGTTCTTTCAATGAACTTATGATTATTGACGTTGACTTCCCCTATAAGATATTCCTCAGACTCTCTTTTGGTTTGCATAATTTCTAATTTATGTGTGATAAACTATAATTTTTCATCTTCATTACTGTTGATTGGATTTATAATTGCTTTCATGTTGTCTACCTCTTTAGAAGAATGTGCACTCCTTGAGAGCCAGAACTATATTGTTTCTTTCTTTGTATCCTCAGTGCTAGAACAATGAATATTTATTAAGCATCTAATTGTGTGTCAGGGATTGTGGGGATTCAAAGAAAGGTACAACATTCTTTGTTCTTAAGGAGCTCTGGATCCTCTAATTGGGAAGACAAACTATGTATGAACAAGCTTTCTCTTTCACTCTGTTTTTCTTTCTTTCCCTCTGTTTCCATCTGTGTTTATTTGTATCTCCTTCCTTTTTTCTTTCTCTATCTCTTTCTCTCTGCACACACACATTTGTATACATATAGCTAGATAGATATAGATGTATAGAAATGATAGATAGATATCATCTATGGAGATGATAGAGGGAAAATACTAGAATTAAGGGAGATTGGAAAAGGCTTCTATTGTTGTAGTTTGGTTTTGGAGGAAACTAGGGAAGCTATGTAGTAGAGATGAGGAGAGAGAACATTGCAGACACTGGAAACAGTCAGTAAAAATGCCAGAAGAATGGAGATGGTCTATTAAATTCAGGAATCAGCCAGGAGATTAGATTGTAAAGTCTGAGTGGGAGAAGTGTAGAGGGATATAATACATAATAAAACTGGACAGGGGAGAGAGGGACAGTATGAAAAAGTTTGAATGTGAAATACAGAATTTTATATTTCCTACTGGAGGTGATAAGGAACCACTGGATTTTATTAAATGGTGTGTGTGTGTGTGTGTGTGTGTGTGTGTGTGTGTATGTGTGTGTGTGTGTGTGTGTATGAAAGATATGGTAAAATGTGTTTTAGGAAGATTACCTTGGCAAAAACCTAACAGTTTATGGCATGTTAGACACTGTATTTTGTATTAAACTGTTATCCCTTTCACTACTTGCTGTTTCTAATCTTCTAAACATTCTTTAAAATTTCCTAAATACATTTATCCTGGGCTTTCAATGAAGTATTATGAAAAATATATATTATATTTCTGAATTTCTGAATTGTTAATCTTCTCATTGTTCTACCTAATGCTTGAATTTAAACATCATTTTTCTTCTAAAATTCAGTAATTTCGGGGCAGCTATGTGGCGCAGTGGAAAGAGCGACAGCCCTGAATTCAGGAGGACCTGAGTTCAAATCTAGTATCAGACACTTAACATTTCCTAGCTGTGTGACCCTGGGCAAGTCACTTAAACCCAATTGCCTCAGCAAAAAGCAAAAAAAAAAATTCAATAATTTCATAAAATATTTATGTGATTTTCATTGTTCCAAAATTCCTCCAAATTCCTTCCATTCCTCCATTGTTCCATTGTTCCTCCAAAATAATATTTCTTCCCTCAGAAAGGATTATATTATGATCATTATTATTTGAATGGTTCTCATCCACATTAATGTCCTGTACCACATCCTTTTACTGAATTAGGACCTTTTCCTGGGCATTCTTGAATTACCTAGTCTGGGATTCTATCATTTTCATAGCACCCCCCCCCCAATTTCTCTATTTTTTCATGTTGTAATGAAAAATTATTTTAATTTATTTTTTTGTAAAAATAAAGTTTATGATTATTATTACCAGCTAAGAATTGTAATTTCATTGCCTCCATTATTTATAGCTCAATCTCATTGTCTTCATTATAGGGACTCACATATACACAACACATTTTTATTACATAATTAAATGAAGTTCAACTCACTATTTCAATAGGTACTAATTAGGTGTCCTCTATATACATGACATTGGATTAGAGGCTGGTTATACAAATAAATAAAATAGCTACCGTAATCTTGAATTTTCATTCTATAGCAGAGATGAAGATCCATCAAGTAAGTACACAATAAGTAAGATATGGTATGAGCAAAGTTATACAAAGTCAAATGAAGGTAAGGTGTGGGAATACAAAGAGATGCAGAAATTCACAGAGAGAAATACAAAGGGATGTATTGGAAGAGACAGAGACAGATACTAGGGTAATCTAGAAAAAAAACATGTAGCACAAACAAATACATGAGAAATTAAATATATGTATACATATTTATACAGTTATCTTGATGTACAAGAAAAATCAGATCTATAAGAAAAAAAAAACCCTGAGAAGGAAAACAAAATGCAAGCAAACATCAATTGAGAGCATGAGAATGCTATGTTGTGGTCCAGACTCAGATCCTACAGGCCTCTCCCTGGGTGTATATGGCTTTCTTTATCACTGAACAATTGGAACTGGTTTGAAATATCTCATTGTTGAAGAGAACCATGTCCATGAGAACTGATCATCATATAGTCTAATTGTTGCTGTGTATAATCTCTGAATTTCACTTAGGATTAGTTCATGCAAGTCTCTCCAGGCCTCTCTGAAATCATCCTGCTGGTCGTTTCTTACAGAACAAAAATATTCCATAACATTCATATACCATAATTTATTCAGCCACTCTCCAATTGATGGGCATCCATTCAGTTTCCAGTTTCTAGCCACTACAATAAGGGCTGCCACAAACATTCTTGCACATGTGGGTCCTTTTCCCTCCTCTAAGATCTCTTTGGGATATAAGCCCAATGGAAACACTGCTGAGTCAAAAGGTATGCACAGTTTGATAAATTTTTGAGCATAGTTCCAAATTGCTCTCCAGAATGGTTGGATCCGTTCAAAGTTCCACCAACAATGTATTAGTGTCCCAGCTTTCCCACATCCCCTCCAACATTCATCACTATCTTTTCCTGTCATTTTAGCCAATCTGACAGGTGTGTAGTGGTACCTCAGAGTTGTCTTAATTTGCATTTCTCTGATCAGTAGTGATTTGGAACACCTTTTCATATGACTGGAAATGGTTTTAATTTCATCATCTGAAAATTTTCTGTTCATATCCTTTGACCATTTATTGATTGGAGAGTGGCTTAAATTCTTACAAATATGAGGCAATTCTGTATAAATTTTAGAAATGAGATCTTTATCAGAACCATTAAATGTAAAGATGATTTCCCAATTTATTGCTCCCCTCCTAATCTTGTCTGCATTAGTTTTGTTTCTACAGAAACTTTTTAACTTAATATTGTCAAAATTTTCTATCTGGTGTTCAATTAAGAGTTCCAGTTCTTCTTTGGACATAAATTTATTCCATCTCCACAGGTCTGAGAGGTAAACTATACTATGTTCCTCTAATTTGCTTATATCACTCTTTATATCGAAATCATGAACCCATTTAGATCTTATCTTGGTATGTGATGTTAGATGTGGGTCAAGTCCTAGTTTCTTCCACACTAGTTTCCAATTTTCTCAGTAGTTTTTGTCGAATAGTGAGTACTTATCCCAAAAGCTGGGGTCTTTGGGTTTATTAAACACTAAATTGCTATAGTTATTGCCTAGTTTGTCCTGTGATCCTATCCTATGCTACTGATCAACTACTCTATTTTTTAGCCAGTACCAAATGATTTTGATGACCGCTGCTTTATAATATAGTTTTAGATCTGGTACAGCAAGGCCACCTTCATCAGCCTTTTTTTTTTCATTAATTCCCTTGAAATTCTTGACCTTTTGTTCTTCCAAAGGAACTTTGTTACTATTTTTTTTCTAGATCTGTAAAATAATTTCTTGGGAGTTTGATTGGTATGGCACTAAATAAGTAAATTAATTTGGGTAGTACTGTCATTTTTATTATATTTGCTTGGCCTGCCCATGAGTATTTTATGTTTTTCCAATTGACTAGGTCTGACTTCATTTGTGTGGAAAGTGTTTTGTAGTTTAGTTTGGATAGTTCATGATTTTTCCTTGGTAGATAGATTCCCAAATATTTTATACTATCAACATTTATTTTGAATGGAATTTCTTTTTGTATCTCTTGCTGCTGAACTTTGTTGGTAATATATAAAAATGCTGATGATTTATGCATATTTATTTTGTATCCTGCAACTTTGCTAAAGTTGTGAATTATTTCTAGAAATTTTTTAGTTGAGTCTCTAGGGTTCTCTGAGTATACCATCATATCATCTGCAAAGAGTGATCATTTGGTTTCCTCATTACCTACTCTAATTCCTTTAATCTCTTTTCTTCTTTTACTGCCAAAGCTAACATTTCTAATACAATATTAAATAGTAATGGTGAAAGTGGGCAGCCTTGTTTCACTCTTGATCTTATTGAAAATGGTTCTAGTTTGTCTCTATTTCATATGATGCTTGCTGATGGTTTTAAATAGATGCTACTGATCATTTTAAGGAAAAGCCCATTTATTCCTATACTCTCTAGTGTTTTTGATAGGAATGGGTGTTGGATTTTAGTGAATGCTTTTTCTGCATCTATTGAGATAATCATATGATTTTTGTTAGTTTGGCAATTAATATAATTGATTATGCTGATAGTTTTCCTAATATTGAAGCAGCCCTGCATTCCTGGTATAAATCCTACCTGATCATAATGTATTATCCTGGGAATGACTTTCTGTAATCTCATTGCTAATATCTTATTTAAACTTTTTGCATCAATATTCATTAGAGAAATTGGTCTATAGTTTTCCTTCCCTGTTTTCACTGTACCTGGTTTAGCTATCAGTATCATATCTGTATCATAGAAAGAATTTGGTAATATACCTTCTTTCCCTATTCTTTCAAATAGTTTACATAGTATTGGAATTAATTGTTCTTTGAATGTTTGGTAGAATTCACATGTAAATCCATCTGGCCTTGGAGATTTTTTCTTAGGGAATTGATTAATAGCTTATTCTATTTCTTTTTCTAAAATGGGTCTATTTAAATAGTTTATTTCCTCTTCTGTTAACCTGGGCAGTCTATATTTTTGTAGATATTCCTCCATTTCTTTTAGATTATCAAATTTATTGGCATATAGTTGGGCAAAGCAACTCCTAATTATTACTCTAATTTCCTCTTCATTGGAGGAAAATTTTCCCTTATCATTTTTGAGACTAGCAATTTGATTTTCCTCTTTCCTTTTTCTAATTAAGTTAATTAGAGGCTTATCTATTTTGTTGTTTTTTTCATAAAACCAACTCAGTTTTATTTATTAATTCAATAGTTTTCTTATTTTCAATTTTATTCATCTTCCCTTTTATTTTCAGAATTTCCAATTTGGTATTTAATTGAGGGTTTTTAATTTGTTCTTTTTCTAGTTTTTTTTTAATAGTAAGCCCAATTCATTAATCTTCTCTTTCTCTATTTTATGCAAGCAAGCATCTAGAGATATAAAATTATCCCTTATAACCACTTTGGCTGTATACCACAAATTTTGGTATGTTGTCTCATTATTGTCATTCTCCTGGGTGAAATTATTGATTGTGCCTATGATTTGCTGTTTCACCCATTCATTCTTTAGGACTAGATTATTTAATTTCCAATTAACTTTTGGTCTGTTTTCTCCTGGCCTTATATTGCATGTGATTTTTATTGTAACATGATCTGAAAAAGATGCATTTACTGTTTCTGCCTTTCTGCATTTGATTTCGAGGTTTTTATGCCCTAACACATGGCCAATTTTTGAATAAGTTCCATGAACCGCAGAGAAAAAAGTAAACTCCCTTCTATTGCCATTCAATTTTCTCCAAAGTTCTACCATACCTAACTTTTCTAACAATTTGTTTACCTCCTTAACTTCTATCTTATTTATTTTGTGGTTTGATTTATCTAATTCTGAAAGACTAAGGTTGAGATCCCTCACTAGTATAGTTTTGCTGTCTATTTCTTCTTGCATCTCTCTTAATTTCTCCTCTAGGAATTTGGATACTATACCACTTGGTGCATATATATTTAGTATTGATATTGCTACATTATCTATGGTACCCTTTAATAAAATATCGTTTCCTTCCTTATCTGTTTTAATTAGATCTATCTTTGATTTTACTTGATCTGAGATAAGGATTGCTATCCCTGCTTTTTTTTTGTTCACCTGAAGCAAAATAGATTCTGCTCCAGCCTTTTACCTTCACTCTGTATGTATTATTATGCTTTTAATGTGTTTCTTGTAAACAGCATATTATTGGATTCTGGCTTTTAATCCAGTCTACTATCGGCTTCTGCTTTATGGGAGAGTTCATCCCATTCACATTCACAGTTAAAATAACCAATTCTGTATTTCCTGGCATCTTATTTACCCAACTTATGTTTTTGTTTTTGTCTTTCCTTTCACCTTTCTCCCTTCCCCCTCCCCAGTATTTTGCTCTTGATGACCCCCTCCCCC
>JAJPUD010008010.1:47313-66768 GCA_023553655.1 Myrmecobius fasciatus
CTTCCCCCTCCCCAGTATTTTGCTCTTGATGACCCCCTCCCCCAAACAATACTCTACCCTTTAGATCCCCTCCCCCTGTTTTTACTCCTTTCCCCTGATTCTTCTATTTTCCCTTCTATTAATTTGTCCCTTACTTTTCCTCCTTTCCCTCCCACTTCCCTCTAGCAACAGACAAGTTTCTCTGTGAAACCAAATGTGTCTGATATAGTCTTTTAGAGCCCAACCTGATGAGAGTAAGATTTACACAATGCTCATCTCCCTCCCTTCTTTCCCTCAATCATATTGTTTTCTTTGTCTCTTCGTGAGATTTAATCTTATTTTTACCTCCTTTTAAAAAAAATTTATTTTCCACCTTTTCCCTCTTTTTCCCAGTATGATAGCCTTTCCACCTCTAGTTTCTTTTTCATATTATCAAAGTAATATCAAATTATACCCCCATTCTTTAAGTATACCCATAGTAGAAATATAGTTCTCAAGAGTTCTTTCCTTTTTACCTTTTTATGCTTCTCTTGAGTTCTGTGTTTGGAGGTCAAAGTTTTTGTTCAGCTCTAGTCTTTTCCTTAGAAATAGATGAAATTCACCTATATCATTAAATGTCCATTTTCCTCCCTGGAAGATAATGCTCATTCTAGCTGGATAGCTGGATAGCTAGATAGATAGCTAGATAGAATTCTTGGCTGTAATCCAAGTTCCTTTGCCTTTCAGAATATCTGGTACCAGGCTCTTTGATCCTTCAATGTGGATGCTGACAGATCTTGTGTGATTCTAATTACAGTTCCTCAGTATTTGAATTGTTTCTTTCTAGCTGCTAGCTATATCTTTTCCTTGGTACAATAGTCCTGAAATTTAGCCACAATATTCCTTGGGGAATTAATTTTGGGGTCTCTTTCAGGAAGTGATCGGTGAATTCTTTCGATGGTGATTTTGCCTACTGATTCTACAACATCAGAGCAGTTTTCTTTCAAGATTTCCTGGAAATTCTTTTTTTCATCATGGCTTTCCGGAAGTCCAATAATCCTTAGATTGTCTCTCCTAGATATATTTTCTAAGTCTGTTGTTTTTCCTAGGTGATATTTCATATTTTCCTCTATTTTTTCATTTTGTTTTTGTTTTTATTTGATTCTTGGAGTCTTAGTCATTCACTTGCATTTGTTCAATTTTAATTTTTAATGTATTATTTTCTTTGGTTACCTTTTTTAGCTCCTTTTGTAACTAGCCAATTGAATTTTTTTTGTTCATTGCTTACTTTTTCTATTTCACCAATTTTGTTTTTCAGTAAATTGGTGTCTTTATTCTATCTCTTTTGGAGGGCTTCTTGCACTGATCTCAATTCATTTCCCCATTTCTCATCTAACTCTCTTTTGAGAATCTTTATACAGTCTTCCAGGAAAGCCTTGTGAAAAGGGGACCAGCTCATGTCTGCCTTTGTGGCTTCCTCTATAGTTGTTTTGGGAACCTCAGGATCTGGGGTCTGCCCTTCTTTCTCTCTATAAAAGCTGTCTATGGTGAGACCTCTCTTCTGTTTCTTACTCATTTTTTAACAAAGCTTGGGGTCTGTTTAAAGCCAAGAAGCGGTGGCTGTGGTAGTTTGCCCTGGGGCAATTCGGTTAATTAAGTTCTGGTGCTGGGCCATCGGGCTAGGACCTTGTGTCTGCAGAGGGTTCCAATCTACCTTTTAGAAAAGGCAGATCTGCCAGAGCACTTGCCCGCAATCAGGGCACAGTGTCCCGAGAGCCTCAGATAGACTCCGCAGGTGTTTAAAATCTGCCACACTGAGTCCCACCCAGTTTCCTGCCCTGCCTCCCAGAGCCGAGTCTGAACTGCCTGAGCCCCTCCCCAAGCTGAAACAGATCTGCTATGGAACTCTTCAAAGGTACTTTCTGCAAGAAATGTTTTGTAATCCAAATATTTGTGTTAAAAATCAGTCCAGAAGCTTAATCTTCTGTTTATTTGAGAGCAGGTCAGAGGAGGGCACAGAGAGTTGTGTCTTCACTCTGCCATCTTAGCTTAGCCCTTAAAAATGTTTTTGAAAATTTATTTGTACAACTTCTTTTAATATCATGGTAAGATTTTTTTTTGAGAAGTCTCATAATTCTTTACTTATATTAAATTTTATTTTATTTTTTCACCTCACTAAAACCCCTTTCTTTCCATTGCCTTATTCTTTCTCTCCATTGATAAAAAGGAATAATAAAATCCTTATAACAAATATATACATAATTGAGAAAAATCAAATTTTCATGTTGGATGACACCAAGAAATATGGGATTTGATCTGCATCTTCAGTCCATCACAGTTCTGTAAGGAGGTAGGTAATATGTTTCAACTTGAGTGTTTGGAATTCTGGTTTATCATTATGATGATCAGAGTAATACTCCTCAATATAATTCCATCACATTCATATACCATAATTTGTTCAACTATTCCATAAATGATGGACATCCTTTTGGTTTTCAGTTCTTTATTGACACAAAAAGAATTATTATTAATACTTTTGTGTGTAGTAGTTCTTTTCTTCTTTCTTTAATTTGTTTGGAGTATAGACCTAATCAGGGCTAACATGGGTCAAATGGTATGTGCAGTTGAGTAAATTTTGGGGGATAGTTCCAAATTGCTTTCCATAATAACTGGACAAATTCACAGTTATGTCAACAGAGCATTAATGTGCTATTTCTATTTCTTCCATGACTCTTCCAACAGTTGACATTTTCCATTTTTTCCAGTTTTCCCTCTGGGAGGCTATGAAATGGCACCAAGTCAGAGTTTAAGTAATATCTTTTCTTGTTGTTTTCTTTAGATTTGTCATGTCAGTCTCTGTAGATTCCATTATTTTTTTCTCTTTGTGCAATTTCCCAAACTTGTTTTTCTATTTCCACTGGCATTCTGTCCTTATTCTTATCCCCAATTTTTAAACAAATTTTACTTATATTTATTCCAACTTATGTCTCATGCCACTGGGAATAATATAATTTGGAATTTTCTCCAGAACTACTTTATTGAAGCAGAAAGAAAATTTGTCTTATTAGTTTATGCTTATAGCTAAGCTGTTAACCTGAAATGACATTAACTCATTTTAAGGTCCTCTGGTCTTAACTATACTTGACACTAAATGATTTTTTTATATTGAAATTTTTTATTTTCAAAACATATGCAAGCATAATTTTTCAAAATTGACCTTAAAAAACGTTATGTTCCTATTTCCCTCTCCTTCCCCCCACCCCTGCCCCTAGATGCCATGTAATCCAATATATATTAAATATGGCAAAATATATGTTAAATCCAATATAGATATACTTATTTATATAATTATCCTGCTGCACAAGAAAAATCAGATGAAAAAGTTAAAAAAAGAGGAAGAAGAAAAATTTAAGCAAATCACAAAAAAAGAGTGAAAATGCTATGTTGTGATGCACACTCAATTTCCAAAGTCTTCTCTCTGGGTAGATGGCTCTCCCCATCACAATTCTATTGGAACTGACCTGAATTATCTCATTATTGAAAAGAGCCATGCTCATCAGTATTTATCCTCATATAATCTTGTTGTTGCCATGTATAATGATCTCTTGGTTCTGCTCATTTCACTTAGTATCAGTTCATGTAAGTCTTTCCAGGCCTTTCTGAATTCATTCTGCTGATCATTTCTAATAGAACAATAATATTCCATAATATTCATATACCATAACTTATCCAGCAATTTTCCAACTGATGGGCAGCCACTTAATTTTGAGTTTCTTGCCACTACAAAAATGGCTTCCACAAACATTTCTGAACATGTGGGTCCCTTTCCCTTCTTTAAGATCTCTTTGGGATATAAGCCCACTAGAAACATTATTGGATCAAAGGATATGCACAGTTTGATAATACTTTGGGCATAATTCCAAATTGTTCTCCAGAATGGTTGGATACATTCACGACTCCATCAACAATATATTAGTGTCCCAGTTTTCCCACATACCCTCCAACATTTGTCATTATCTTTTCCTGCCATCTTAGCCAATCTGACAGGTGTGTAGTGGTATCTCAGAGTTGTCTTACATTGCATTTCTCTTATCAATAATGATTTAGAGCACCTTTCCATATGACTAGAAATGGTTTCAATTTCTTTGTCTCAAAATTGTCTGTTCATATCCTTTGACTATTTATTAATTGAAGAATAGCTTGAATTAGTATAAATCTGAGTCAATTTTCTATATATTTTAGAAATGAGGCCTTTATCAAATCCTTAAATGTAAAAATGTTTTTCATTTTATTGTTCCCCTTCTAATCTTGTCTGCATTGGTCTTGTTTGTACTAAAACTTTTTAATTTAATATAGTCAAAATTATCTACTTTGTGTTCAATAATGATCTCCAGTTCTTCTTTGGTCACAAATTCTTTCCTTTTCCAGAGATCTGAGAATTAAAATATCCTATGTTCTTCTAATTTGCTTATAATATCACTCTTTAATGTCTAAATCATGAACCCATTTGGACCTTATCTTGGTATCCTGTATTAGGTATGAGTGAATGCCTATTTTTTGCCATACTTGTTTCCTATTTTCCCCTCAGTTTTTGTCAAATAGTGAGTTCTTTTCCCAAAAGGTGTGTTCTTTGGGTTTGTCAAACACTTGATTATTATAGTCATTGACTATTTTGTCCTGTGAACCTAACTATTCCATTGATCAACCACTCTATTTCTTGGTACAAAATGATTTTGGTGACTGATACTTTATAATTATAATTTTAGGTCTGGTGCAGCTAGGCCACCTTCATTTGCATTTTTCACTAATTCCCTTGAAATTCTTTACCTTTTATCTTTCTAGATGAACCTTGTTATTATTTTTTCTATATCTGTAAAATGATTTCTTGAGAGTTTGATTGGTATGGTACTAAATAAGTAGATTAATTTAGGTAGTGTTGTCATTTTTATTATATTAGCTCAGCCTAGCCAAGAGCACTTGATGCTTTTCCAATAGATTAGATCTGACTTTGTTTGTGTGGAAAGTGTTTTATAATTGTGTTCACATAGTTCCTGACTTTGCTTTGGTAGATAGATTTCCAAATATTTTATGTAATCAACAATTATTTTAAATGTTTAAAATAATATTTTTAGTTTTTTAGTTGATTCTCTAGGTTTCTCTAAATATACCATCATATCATCTGCAAAAAATGATAATTTAGTTTCCTCATTACCAACTCTAATTCCTTTAATCTCTTTTTCTTTTATCACCAAAACTAACATTTTAAATATAATATTGAATATTAATGGTGATAGTGGGCAGCCTTGTTTTACCCCTATCATACTAGAAATGGTTCTAAGTTGTTTTTATTATGTATGATGCTTGCTGATGGTTTTAAATAGATGCTACTGATCATTTTAAGGAAAACTCAATTTATTCCTCTGTTCTCTGAATTTTTAATAGGAATGAGTATTGGATTTTATTAAATGCTTTTTTTGCATCTATTAAGATAATCATATGATTTTTGTTAAAGTGGTTAGTGATATACTCAGTTATGCTAACAGTTTTCCTAATATTGAAATAGTCCTGCATTTCTAGTATAAATCCTACTTGGTTATGGTATATTATCCTGGGGATGACTTTCTGTAATCTCTTTGATTATATATTTTATATTATATTATATATTTTATTTAAGATTTTTGTATCAATATTAATTAGGAAAATTAGTTTGTAATTTTCTTTCTCTGTTTTCATCCTACGTAATTTAGGTATCAGCACCATATCTGTGTCATAAAAGGAATTTGGTAGGACTCCTTTTTTCCTAATTTTTTCAAATAGTTTGCATAATATTGGAATTAATTGTCCTTTAAATGTGCAGTAGAATTCACATCTGGGTCTTGAGATTTTTTCTTAGGGAGCTCATTAATAGCTTCTTCTATTTCCTCTTCTAAAATGGGATTATTTAAGTAATTTATTTCCTCTTCTGTTAATCTGAGCAATTTTCCTTTTTTTAGGTACTTCACTATTTCATTTAGATTATCAAGTTTATTGATATAAAGTTGGAAAAAATAAGTCTTAATTATTGCTCTAATTTCCTCTTTATTGGTGGAAAGTTCTCACTTTTCTTTTTGAGATTAACAATTTGATTTTCTTCCTTTCTTTTTCTAATCAAACTAACTAAATGTTTATGTTGTTGGTTTTTTCATAAAACCAACTCAGTTCTATTTATTAATTCAGTAGTGTCCTTACTTTCAATTTTATTAATCTCCCCTTTTATTTTCAGAATTTCAAATTTGGTATTTAATTGGAGGTTTTTAATTTGTTCTTTTTCTAGCTTTTTTAGTTGCAAGCCTAATTCATTGATCTTCTTTTTCTCTATTTTATGCAACTGAGTATCTAGAGATATAAAATTTCCCCTAATAATCATTTTGACTGCATTCCATTAATTTTGGTATGTTGCCTCATTATTGTCATTCTTTTGGATGAAATTATTGATTGTGTCTATGGTTTGTTGTTTTATCCATTCAATTTTTAGGAATAGATTATTTAGTTTCCAATTAATTTTTAGTCTATTTCTCCCTGGCCTTTTATTTCATGGGATTTTTTTATTGCATCATGATCTGAAAAAATGCATTTATTATTTCTGCCTTTCTGCATTTGGTTTTGAGGTTTTCATGCTTTAACGCAGTCAATTTTAGTAGAAATTCCATGAACTGTGGAGAAAAAACTACACTCCTTTCTGCCTCTATTTAATTTTCCCCAAAGAGCTATTATACTTAACTTTTCTAAAATTCCATTTACCTCCTTAATTTTTCTTATTTATTTTGTGATTTGATTTATCTAGTTCTGAAAGCACAAGGGGGAGATCCCCTGCTAGCAAAGTTTTACTGTCTATTTCTTCTTGCATTTCTCTTAACTTCTTCCCTAGGAATTTGTATGCTATACCACTTAGTGCATCTATGTTTAGTAGATTCATTAGCTATGGCACACTTTAGCAAGATATAGTTTGCTTACTTATCTTTTTTGATTAGATCAATTTTTGCTTTTGCTTGATGTTAGACAAGGAGAACTACCCTTGCTTTTCTTACTTCATCTGAAGCATAATAGATTCTGTTCCAGTCTTTTGCCTTTACTATGTATGTATCAGTCTGCTTTAAATGTGTAAACAACATATTGTAGAATTCTGGCTTTTAATCCAGTCTGCTATCTGCTTCTTTTTTTGGAAAAGTTCATCTCATTCACATTCACAGTTAAAATAATTAATTCTGTATTTCCTGACATCTTATTTTCCCCAAATCATGCTTTTCTCTTTCTTTTCCCCCTTTCCCTCCTCCCCAGTATTTTGCTTCTGATCATCACCTCCCTCAAACAGCCCTCACCCTTTATAGCCCTTCTCTCTTTCTTACATCTTATCCATACTGATTCTATTTTCCTTTTTATTAGCCTCCCATTTTCCTTTCCTCTTCTCTCTCCCCCTTCCATTAAAGATGTGAGAAGTTTCTGTGAAACCAAATATGCCTGATATTTTCTTTTTGAGCCAAATCTGATGAAAGATTGACACAATGTTTATCCCCCTCCCTTTTTTCCCTCAATTATGATAGGTCTTCTTTGCCTCTTCATGACATGTAATTTTCCTCATTTTGCCTCCATTTTCCTCTTTTTCCAGTACAATCCCCTTTTCACCTCTATTTTCTTTTTCATATTATCACAATGAAATCAAATTATATTTGCAGTCTCTAAGTATATCCATAACAGAGATATAGTTCTGAAGAATTCTTTCCTATTTACTTTTTTATGCTTCTCTTGAGTTTTGTATTTGGAGATCAATTTTTTTTTGGTCAGATCTTGTCTTTTCATTAGAAATAAATGAAATTCACTGGTATAATTGAATGTCCATCTTCTTTCTTGAAAGACAACTCCCAATTTAGTTGGATAGTTAAATTTTGGCTGCAATCCAAGTTCCTTTGCCTTTTGGAATATCAGATTCCAGGCCCTTTTATCCTTTATGTTGGAAACTCGTAGTTTCTGGGTAATACTTATTGTGGCTCCTCGATATTTCAATTGTTTCTTTCTGGCTGCTTGCAATATTTTTTGACTTGATTTGATAATTTTGAAATTTAGCTATGATATTCCTTGGAGCTTTCATTTTGGGGTCTCTTTGTGGAGGTGAGTGGTGAATTCTTTCAATGCTATTTTACATTCTGGTTCTAGGACATCAGGGCAGTTTTTCTTGATTATTTTCTGAAAGTTGATGTGTAGTGTCTTTTTTTTCATCATGGTTTGCAGTGGGAGAACCTGCTAACCTCCCACCAGCCTTGGACATTGTGCCAGATATGACTTGGGTAAACCAAGAGAATTCTGTACAAAAATGAACAAGATGGCATCTAGGGTGGAAGGGGGTTCTACTCTAGCAATGTGCCAGCTCAGGAGCCCCCTCCCAGGTGGCAACATGGCAAGTTCCAGCAGCAAGTGGAGGTATTTTGGATCTGGAGGGGAGAACAATTCCCATATATCTTGTTAGACCTTATTAAGAAAGGAATGCAAACATTGTACTTGCAAGTAGCTTCCTGTTATAAAGAAGAATCTCCTTTTTAGGGAGTAGTTATTATAGACTAGAGTAGGCCTATGTTATCTTAAAGGAGCAGAAGAAATGTACCAAGGTTATAAAAGTGATAATGATCTTCTGAATAAGCAGAGTTTTTCATCAACTTGACTCTTGCCCTTCAATACTCACAGGTTTCACCATTTCAGGTTTCATCATTTCAGGTGACCGGGCTTTGCTGGTCATATAAGACCTAGGTCACTTGGGAGTTCGGACTGAGACACTGTACATCTGGTGCACAATGTGGGTGTCTCATATCTCCACGATTGCCATTGATTTGTATAGTTTGTGCCCCATGCAAAGATCAGTGTGGCAGAACCACGTGAAGCTTCCCGGGGATGCGAGAAACGTGCCCACATTTCCCAAGGTTGCCTCACAGTAATGGTGAAAGGACTTGTGCACTTCAGCCTTTGGGAGATAGGAGGAGTTTTTGTTCATTATATTGTGAATAGGCCCACTAAGTTTTATGTTAGTGGATGAGATATAGGGTTTTCTATGATGAGACTAAGGATCTCTTCAGAATATTTAGAACAAAGAGAATATATCAGGATAATATATAAGAAAGCAAGACATCTAGGAGTAACATTGCATATTAAGAATATTAAGAACTTTATTGACATAGGGCAGAAAGTTTGCCCCTGGGCCATAGAAAGACCCCCAGTCTCATTGCAATCCTGCATTGTAGTAGGAAAACAATTTACAGATTATGATTCAACTAAGCCTGGAGAATTGGGAGATGATACATTTTTTCTCATATGATATTATTAAAAGTGCTTTCCAAATAGAAGAAAGGAAAGTAGAGAATCAACCTAAGATAGATAAGTAGATAAGGGCTCCTCACCATCACCCTGGGGCTACTAAACAACAGGAGAAAAACAAAGAGGGGGAGGTGAGCGAGGTTCCAAAACAGTTAGAATAGAAACATATTGGGTAATTGGTAAACATTACAAGTTATGCATTAAATTTTCTCAAATTTAATTTTTATCATATGTGTGCATTTTATGGAATTATTTAGCTATTCACTATATTGTGAATCTTAAAAGTTTTGAAGGAAAGGAAAAGAAAAAGAAAAAAAGGAAAGAGATGAGTTTACATAGATGGGATAAGGAAGATTGATGTAGTAGAAACAGAAGACAGTCTGAGTGATTTCTGGGAGGAATTGAGAGAAGAGAGAGCAGCAGTGAGAGAAAGAGGTAAGAAGGAACAGCATAGAAATAAAATCCTGGTTCAAACCATAAAGGAAGCTAACTTGCTGCTGCCTAAGGTCATGGAAGAGAATGGAATCTTGGCAGAGTAAACAAAAGATTCCAACAGAATAAGGGGGGGGAAGCAGGACTCTCCTCAGGAGGAGGAGATAAGGGAGAACAGAGTGTTTTTTTAAAGTGACAGCTCACTTTTACATGGTGTTAATTGATTAAATATTTGTTTATTTAGGTGTATGATTGTCTCCTTGTTTAAGAAATATGATAATAAATGTGATCTATAATTTGGTAGGGTCATTTCAAAAGGTTTAATTGATATTTTTAAAGAATCTTTCAGATTCTTTTATATGGAAATAGAATATTGTGTATGAGTTTTAATTGATTGTACTGAGTCATCTTAAAATTGTATTCATTATTGACAGGGACTCTGAGAATAATAGTTTTTGCTTTTGAATGTTTCTGTTATGGACAACAGGCAATTTAGAAATTTTTATATATTGGCTATTTTAAAAAGCAAAATGATCTGTAATATCCACCTCATGAAACATCTACTTAAATATGAAAGATAAGTCCTGGGAAGTTAATGGGACAAATATCTTAGTGTTATCAATATAAGGTCATGGTAAATTTCTGTTTAGGATTCATCTGAAGCTTTGGTTAATGGGATTTGTTATTGGAGAAATAATTTCTTGGGCTTGTAGCTAACAATATTTGGGAGATTTAAAGCTCCACTTTCTGAATGTTACTGGGACAATTACCTGGAATAAAATTGAGGTCAGACTATTCTATCCTGTGTCCTGTATGTGCTGAAGAATCAGTTTTGACTAATTTTATTATTTTATAGCCATATCCCTGTTTTTCCTCATGTGACTGATTTCTATGATCAGAGCAATATTCAATAGGAATCATTAATGCAATTAAATTATGCTGTTTCCAATCTGGTTATATATATAATCATTATATCCTAAATACTTAAGCATATGAGTATTTAAACTAATCCTCTATCTCTTATTAGATATTTGTGTCTGTAGGTATTCAGGTCTTTAAAGGTTTCTAAGTAATGAGAGGACAATTGGCACCAAGAGTCCTGGAAAACTGGTTCTGTTTTTGGGTGAGTACTCTGTGTGGCTACGTTGGATGCAGCATCAAGTGTCCCTACTAGCTTCCGCGGGACGCTGCTGGAGTGCCCTGTGTTTTTTTTTTTTTCCTACCTAGTTTGTCTGTCTTTGTGTTCTGGAACTGTTTGTCTATTGTCTCTTTGTGTTTTGAGTGTTGTGGTGTTTATTGTTTATTTGGAGTTGTGTTTACATTAATTTGATAGGAATAGAAAAGTTTGGCTATCTTTAACACACTGGCAGAGAAGTTTTTTTTTTTTTTCTCCAAAAGCTTGTTTTCACCACACCTAACCTCTTCCCTGGAAAAACAGTCAACTTAATTACTCCCAGCAGGAAGCAGCCTTAAAGAGATGTTGCCCCTGCTCCTAATGAACATTTCATCTTATTGATTTTGGGGGAAACTGAGGGTGGTTGATGACTGACTGTTAAACTCTGACTGTGTATTATTGTACAATCCTGATTGGATCCCTATTGCTGTATTTTGGATTTAAGGATGGAAAATGTTGGATTAAGGTTTTGGGTGACTGTTACTGTAATGGATAGTTTGTTTTTGCATTATCTAACTGATCACAATGTTCCCTTCAGGATATGTAATTGTTTGAGGGATTTTTAGTTTCAGAGTGGAAAACCCCTACTATACTAGCTTGTTATGTGAGATGAACTTGACAACTAGAGCCCTATTTACCCCTCCTTGGATGATTCCTTCAGTGGAATAATAAGGGGAGAAATGAGAGATAGGCATAGGTTTGCATTCTCGGTTCTTAGTACCAATTTACAGGAACCTGCAAAAGATACCTATGGAAAGTACTGCCACAAAGTATGAAAAACAGCCCAACCATTTGTCAGTGGTATGCAGACAAAATATTGAAATCCATCAGGGAGAAATACCCTGAAGTACAAATAATACATTACATTGCAGCATATGACATTGCAGATACTTTAGAACAAGTATTGGATGAAGAAAACTTGAACACCATGGCTTAAAAATAACCCTGGAAAAATACAGAGACAATGGCTCATATAATATTTGGGCCATATTATATCATTCTAGAATTGTTCTAGTAAAGCCTCCAAAGATAGATATTACCAAAATAAATACATTGAATGAATTTCAAAAGTTTATAGGTGAAATACAACAGGCTAGGAATAAAATTGGGATCCCTACTGATCAGTTGCAACCTTTATATGATTTGCTAAGGGGTTCCAAAAAGGGAATGGACACCAGAAGCTAGAAACTGCATTACAATTATAGAAAAGGAATTAGCAAGGCAATTTATGACTAAGATTGTAAAAGATAAACCAATTATGGGAACAATCATAGCTACAAAAAATTTACCCACAGGGGTTATTCATCAGAAGGAAGAGATTTTAGAATGGATTCTTTTATCCAAAATCAAGAATAGATCATGCATTAGTTATCACATTTTAATTGTTATATCTATAAGATGTAAAAGGATTGTCCAGTTAACAGGACAGGATCCTGTCATCATATTTGTTCCTTACACCAATGATCAGACTCAGGAATATATACAAAAAACAGTAGAATGGCAAATCATTGCTAATTTGAACTTACAACAAGGAAATATATTGATATTTGAACGTCTTTATACTGAATGGCCCTGGATCTGGACAACTAATTATAGTGAAACACCAGTCACGGGGATAAATATATTCACTGATGCCACTAAGGATAGGAGGGCTACAATGCATATTCCTAGTAAATCACAATTGTATAAATTTCAGACCTGTTTTACCCTGACTCAACAAAATGAACTGTGGACAGTTATTAAAGCTTTAGAAATTGATGAACTTTCTAATATTATGGACAGTTCTTATGTGGCAGACCTCTTTCCTTGGCTAGAAACAGCATATATCACAGATAAGCAGGATGTATTGCTTTACAAATCATGGTATCCCAGAATATTGAAAACAGATAATGGTCCTGCCTATACTTCAAAATCTTTTCTACAATTCTGTTTAGAATTTCAAATTAGACATATACCTGGAATTCCCCACAATCCAACAGGATAGGCCATTGTTGAACAAAATAACTGAACTCTTAAGGCCTACCTTGAAAAACAAAAAAGGGGGAATCCATGGATCAATTCATAACAAATTGCAAACAGCAGTCTATATGATAAATTATCTAAAATTTGATGACAAAGGGCTGTCTCCAGCCTTGAAATATAAACTACAAAATCCAAAAGTAAGAAATAAAGATAAAAGAAAAGGAAACTCCACTACTGGAACAAGGGTGTTATGTGGAGAGATCATGAGAAACGATGGCATAGACCACATATAGTCATAACCTGGGGAAAAGGGTCTGTTTGTATTTCCACAGATGAAGGAGAAAAGTGGATTCCAGTGAGGAGAATCCACATGCTACAAGATGGGGAAGAGATCACAGGGACAGAGACAAGGAGAAAAAAGGAGAAAGAAATACCTAAAGGAGCTGGTGAGGACCACCATAGTCCAGGATGAAGTTTGTCACAATGATGTTCAATGTCATTGCAATGATGGGACTGGTCCCCATCTCAACCAAACAGACACACAGATAGGCCTTCATCCCATCTCCTCCTTGGCTAAAAGCACTCACATGAACAGAGACTATGCTGGAATTCATTCTGCACGGCAACCTGCTCCACATGTATAAAGAGGGTGGTTTCAAATGGGACTCGGACCAAACAATCAATGACTTTTAACAAGACATTTAATTTTACAAGACTAACCAAGGGATTGCCAGTATGCATCCAAAAAATAGTAAGGGGAATATAGATAGGAGACACCTGGAATTATTATGGAAATGATACAAACTTGGTGGGTTGATGTGCTTCATTAAGGGATGATGTCATGTATCTAAGAGCAAAAACTTTTTTCATAGACAATCAACAGTATCACTTATACACTTGGAGATTAGAAGGGCAAGATATTCCTTTTAGCAAAGTTGATGATTGAATAACAGACATGGTAAACTCTGTAATGGCACCCTTCCCCACAATGTATCAATGTTGTACCATTATCCAGGTTTTATGCCCTTTAAGGAGTGTGCCACACATAAGTGTGCACAAACCACTCTAAGGCAGGAGAATTATACTAAATCCTTGGTTTCTTATCACAACATTACCATGTATATACAAGATTGAGGGGCAACAGGATATTCAAGACTAAATTACATTCATAACATTGAGATGGAGATAAAAGGAATAGAAAAGGCAGTCACTACTATAGGAGGGATGTCAGTACAAGGAATGCCAGAATGGGTTGGATCTGACCCTAGAACTATATAAGCAATATCATATTGATTGCCAGAGTGTGCCTGGGAAAAGGCTATACTTTTCCAATAGATCCATATAATGCATCCAAATTTACTACATATAGAGAAGGAATTTTTAATTTGACTTTTCTCGGGTGTCAGGTAAAAACTTTTATTGGACCAAAATTCGAGGGAAGAATGTTCATAGTCACCCATCCAAATTGCACTTTTACTGTTGTGAGAGCAAATTCCTGGTACCGCAACCATAGTGACAATATTTTTGAGGCCTTACAATAAAAAATGTATGAATTGGGTATTAGGCCTAAGAGATGTGCATCATGTGTCATACTGGGAATATACTAGTTGAGGTTATTGTAGCCTCCACAGCATTAGCTTTATCTATATCTAACACTCAAAATCAGAAAATAGAAGCACAAGACTTACAGGATTTAATGAAAAACATGTCAGCTGGTTTTAGAAAACAATTAAAGGTAGATGAGTTTTATGAAGCTATACTCAAATTACAACGTGCAGTACAGGTTTTAGGCCAAGAAGCAGAACATTTAGAGCTGCAACAAAAATTACAATGTGAGTATAGATATAATCAGTACTGCTTGACAAATGCATTCTATAATGAGATGCAGCTCCAATGGAAAGTAATCAGAGCCCAGTTACATGGGTTGAACTTGGAAAATATTTCTTATAAGTTGAGCATATTGACTCGAATAGCAGATAGTATAGATCAAGCTGCAGACAAAAGAATTGAGTCCAATGATGTTGCAGTTAAAATTATATCATTCTTTTAACAATTGCACCCCTGGGGCTGATGGAAACAATTTGGTATTAGTCTAGGCATAAATATATTAATCATTATGTTAGTAGTTTGTATACTACCCTTAGCTTTTAAACTATCTTCACCTCCATTCAGTATGCTATGAACTCCCAAAAATTCCAACTTGTGGAACTGTCGCATAAAAACAAAAAACGAAAAAGGGGGAAATGTATTTGCCTTTTTATTTTTCTCCCACTACAAGTGAATAACCAGAAAGCACTTCATAATGATGAACTATTTATATGTTAATGGTTCTTTAAAAAATGTTCTGATCCAGCTATTCTGGAGAGTAATTTAGAACTATTCTCAAAGGACTATAAGATTGTTCATACTCTTTGATCCAGAAGTGCCACTACTAGCTCAATATTCCAAAAGAGGAAAAAGGACTCACATGTACTGAAAAGTTTGTTGTAGCTCTTTTTGTGGTGGCAAGGAATTAGAAATTAAATGGATGTCTATCAATTGGGGAGTTGCTGGATAAGTTATGGTATATGAAAATAATGTAATGCAATACTATTGTTGTATAAGAAGGGATAATTAGACTTATTTCAGAAAATCCAGAAAAACTTACATGAATTGATGTTGATTGAAGTAAGAACCCCAAGAATCTTGTGCACAGTAACAATAAGATTGAATGATGATCAAACTCTTCTCAGTAACACAGTGATCCAACACAATTCCAATAGTTTTGGGATGGAATATGGCATCTTTTTTTCCAGAGAAAGAACTATAGAGACTGAAGGAGATCAAAGCATCCTATTTTCCCCTTTTTTGTTTTATTATTTTTTTCTTTCTCATGGTTTTTCCCTTTTGTTCTCATTTTTTCTTTCATAACATGACTGATATGGAAATATGTTGTGTATATATAGAAGGGGGAAGGTAAGGAAGAGAGAGAGAAAAAAAGTTGGAACTCTAAATCTTGCAAAAATGAATGTTGAAAACTATCTTTACATGTAAGAGGAAAAATATAATATTATTAAAATGAAAAAAAATCTTTTTAGAATCTTAGTGTCATAAGGAATCATAAAGGTAGTCAAATGAAACAAAAACTGTATAAATAGGTTTATTATCTTTTCACAATTCTGAAAAGAAGTAGGTAGGGGAAAGGATATATTAGGTGAAAATAAGAGAAAAGATGGAATGGGAAAATTGTCTCATATAATTAGGGTGCTCAAGTTAAAGTATTTATAGATATGGAAGACTGGGGAGAGTGGTTGTCACTTGAATTTCACTTTCATTTAAACTGGTCAAAATAGGACAGATATATACATAAAGCATCCTCCTTTTTTCCTCTTCCCCTCCTCCTCCAGAATTTGATATAAGAATAAATTCAACTCAAGAGACATATAGAAAGGAACCTGTGAGGTATGGGTGCTAGACCCTCTTTCCCAAATTAACTAATTAGAGACATCTTCACATACAAAGAGAAAGCAATTTTTAGTCCCTTCAAGGAGACGTCCAGACACACCTGGGAGCCATCCCAGCTCCCACCAAAGTGCTCATGGAACCTGACCAGTTTCCAGCTTGCAGGGGATTTAAAAAGCAAAAGACCCAAGCCTTTTCATTGAATAGATTAAAAAGACATAATCATCCTTTGCCAATGGTCATCAATGTTATCTGCTTCCCTCAGGTCACGTTACTTCCTGAGGGTATGACCTTTAGAGACCACATGACTCCCTGCAATCCAGGATTCAAGACCTGATATTCCCACTCTGGGAATAGGGATCATGTGATAGTTTCAACACTGAGAAAGCATCATCCAATCAATCCCATTCAGTCCCCCCTCTTTTTCATCTATTTGAAGATTTCTCACCTCAATACATACATCTTCCACTAGGGCATCTTTATGACCCGGACCTTCAGGCTGGTAACTCTTCAGTACTAATTGTAATCTGCCCTCCACCATTTAGAACCAATACCCACACATCAGTGGAAGCTTCAGGAACCACTTTAGTTACTCTTGAACTTAACTAAATCTTGAATTACTCTAATGATTAAGGGCATAAGCATAATAGGATATTGCTGCTTAAAACAATGAGCAAGAATCAGAGACCCCACTTCCACCAACTCCCACTATCTGTCCTGGGAACCCAGTCATCATAGAACAGATTGGTATCTGGCAGTCATAGAACTACAGCACTGTGGAGGCCTGGGGGCCTCAAGTCCATTGTCCAAAGATCTATCATACCTAACTTTTCTAACAATTGGTTTACCTCCCTGGTTTCTTTCTTATTTATTTTGTGGTTTGATTTATCTAATTCTGAGAGAGCAAGATTGAGATCCCCCAGTAGTATCGTTTGGCTGTCAATTTCTTCTTGCATCTCTCTTAATTTCCCCCCTAGGAATTTGGATGCTATGCCACTTGGTACATATATATTTTGTATTGATATGGCTACATTATCTATGGTACCCTTTAATAAAATATAGTTTTCTTCCTTATCTCTTTTGATTAGATCTATCTTTGCTTTTACTTGATCTGATATCAGGATTGCTACTCCTGCCTTTTTTTTGTTCACCTGAAGCATAATAGGTTCTGATCCAGCCTTTTACCTTCACCCTGTATGTGTCACTATGCTTTAGATGTATTTCTTGTAGACAACATATTGTTGGATACTGGTTTTTAATCCAGTCTGCTATCTGTTTCCGCTTTATGGGAGAGTTCATCCCATTCACATTCACAGTTTGAATAACTAATTCTGTATTTCCTGTCATCTTATTTACCCAAGTTATGTTTTTCCCTTTCCTTTCCCCTTTCTCCCTTCCCCCCTCCTCAATATTTTGCTTTTGATGACCCCTTCCCGCAAATAATCCTCCCCCCTTTAGAGCCCCTCCCCCTTTTTAACTCCTTTCCCCTGATTCTTCTAATTTCCCTTCAACTAGTCTATCCCTTTCTTTTCCTCCTTTCCCTCCCACTTCCCTATAAGGAAGGACAAGTTTCTCTGTTAAACCAAAGGTATCCACTTTTAGAGTGAGATGAGAGTAAGATTTACACAATGCTCACCTCCCTCCTTTCTTTCCCTCAATTATATTAGGTTTTCTTTGCCTCTTCATGAGATTTTACCTTATTTCTACCTCCTCTTTTTTTTTTTAAAACCTTATTTTACCACCTTTTCCCTCTTTCCCCCAGTATGATAGCCTTTCCCCCTCTAGTTTTCTTTTTCATATTATCGAAGTAATATCCAATTATACCCCCAATCTTTAAGTATCCCCATAGTAGAAATAAAGTTCTCAAGAGTCCTTTCCTTTTTACCTTTTTATGCATCTCTTGAGTTCTGTGTTTGGATGTCGAATTTCTTGTTTAGCTCTGGTCTTTTCATTAAAAATAGGTGAAATTCACCTATGTCATTAAATGACCATCTTCCTCCCTGGAGGATAATGCTCATTCTAGCTGGATAGGTGGTTCTTGGCTGTAATCCAAGATCCTTTGCCTTTTGGAATATCTGGTTCCAGGCCCTTTAATCCTTCAATGTGGAGGCTGACAAATCATGTGTGATTCTAATTATAGATCCTCGGTATTTGAATTATTTCTTTCTAGCTGTTAGCAATATCTTTTCCTTGGTGCAATAGCCCTGAAATTTAGCCACAATATTCCTTGGGGAATTAATTTTGGGGTCTCTTTCTGGAAGTGATCTGTGAATTCTTTCAATGGTGATTTTGCCTTCTGATTCAACAACCTCAGGGCAGTTTTCTTTCAGGATTTCCTGGAAAATAGTGTTTAGATTCTTTTTTTTTTTTCATCATGGCTTTCAGGAAGTCCAATAATCCTTAGATTGTCTCTCCTAGATCTATTTTCCAGGTCAGTTGTTTTTTCCTAGGAGATATTTCATATTTTCTTCTATTTTTTCATTTTTTTTGTTTTTGTTAGACTGATTCTTTTTTTTTAAATAGTTAACTTTTTTTTATTAAAGCTTTTTATTTGTATAACATATATATGGGTAGTTACCCAACACTGATCTTTACAAAGCTTTCCATTACAAATTTTACCCCCAGTCCCCTCCCCTCCCCTAGATGGCAGGAAGTCCACTACATGTTAATAATGTTGAAATGCTTGAGAAGTTATGCAAGAAAAATCCTATCTACAAGAAAAAAAAGAATCAGAGAAAGGCAACACAATGCAAGCAAATGTCAATAGAGATCATGAAAATGTTATGTTGTGGTCCATATTTCATTTCCCTCTCTCTGGGTGTATATGGTTTTCTTCAGTGAATAATTGGAACTGGTTTGAGACAATTCTTTGTTGCAGAGAGCCATGTCCATCAGAATTAATCATCATGTAATACTGTTGTTGCTGTGTATTATGATCTCCTGGTTCTGCTTGTTTCACTCAGCATCAGTTCATGCAAGTCCCTCCAGGCCTCTCTGAAATCGTCCTGCTGGTCGTTTCTTACAGAGCAATAATATTCCATAACATTCATATACCATAATTTATTCAGCCACTCTCCAATTGATGGGCATCCCTTCAGTTTCCAGTTTCTAGCCACTACAAAAAGGGCTGCCACAAACATTCTTGCACA
>JAJPUD010008010.1:67168-96987 GCA_023553655.1 Myrmecobius fasciatus
TATCCTGGGGATGACTTTCTGTAATCTCATTGCTAATATCTTATTTAAAATTTTTGCATCAATATTCATTAGGGAAATTGGTCTATAGTTTTCTTTCTCTGTTTTCACCCTACCTGGTTTAGCTATCAGCACCATATTGGTCTCATAGAAGGATTCTGGCAGTATACCTTCTGTCCCTATTTTCTCAAATGGTTTGTGTAGTATTGGAATTAATTGTCCTTTGAATGTTTGGTAGAATTCACATGTAAATCCATCTGGCCCTGGAGATTTTTTCTTAGGGAGTTGGTTAATAGCTTGTTCTATTTCTTTTTCTGATATGGGACTATTTAAATAATTTATATCCTCTTCTGTTAACCTAGCCAATCTATATTTTTGTAGATATTCCTCCATTTCATTTAGATTATAAAACTTACTGGCATAAAGTTGGGCAAAGTAACTCCTAATTATTGCTCTGATTTCCTCTTCATTGGAAGAAAGTTCTCCCTTATCATTCTTGAGATTAACAATTTGATTTTCTTCTTTCCTTTTTCTTATCAAATTAACTAAAGGCTTATCTATTTTGTTGGTTTTTTCATAGAACCAACTCTTAGTTTTATTTATTAACTCAATAGTTTTCTTATTTTCAATTTTATTAATTTCTCCTTTTTTTTAGAATTTCCAATTTGGTATTTAATTGAGGGTTTTTAATTTGTTCTTTTTCTAGTTTTTTTTAATAATAAGCCCAATTCATTGATCTTTTCTTTCTCTGTTTTATGCAAGTAAGCATCTAGAGATATAAAATTGCCCCTTAAAACCGCTTTGGTTGTATCCCACAAATTTTGGTATGTTGTCTCCTTATTGTCATTCTCCTGGATGAAATTATTGATTGTGTCTATGATTTGCTCTTTCACCCATTCATTCTTCAGGATGAGATTATTTAATTTCCAATTAACTTTTGGTTTATTTTTTCCTGGCCTTATATTGCATGTGATTTTTATTGCATCATGATCTGAAAAGGATGCATTTACTATTTCTGCCTTTCTGCATTTGATTTTGAGGTTTTTATGCCCTAACACATGGTCAATTTTTGTATAGGTTCCATGGACTGCTGAGAAAAAAGTAAACTCCCTACTCTCTCCATTCAACTTTCTCCATAGATCTATCATACCTAACTTTTCTAACAATTGGTTTATCTCCCTAGTTTCTTTCTTGTTTATTTTGTGGTTTGATTTATCTAATTCTGAGAGAGCAAGGTTGAGATCCCCCACTAGTATCGTTTGGCTGTCAATTTCTTCTTGCATCTCTCTTAATTTCTCCCCTAGGAATTTGTGTGCTATTGCACTTGGTGCATATATATTTAGTATAGATATTGCTACATTATCTACGGTACCCTTTAATAAAATATAGTTTCCTTCCTTATCTCTTTTGATTAGATCTATCTTGGCTTTTAGTTGATCTGAGATAAGGATTGCTACCCCTGCTTTTTTTTTTGTTCGCCTGAAGCATAATAGGTCCTGCTCCAGCCTTTTACCTTCATCCTATATGTGTCACTATGTTTTAGATGTGTTTCTTGTAGACAACATATTGTGGGAGTCTGGTTTTTAATCCAGTCTGATATCTGCTGCCACTTTATGGGAGAGTTCATCCCATTGACATTCACAGATAGAATAATTAATTCTTTATTTCCTGCCATCTTATTTACCCAAGTTATGTTTTCCCCTTTCCTTTCCCCTTTCTCCCTTCCCCCCTCCTCAGTACTTTGTTTTTGAGGACCCCCTCCTCCAAACAATACTCCACCCTTTAGATCCCTTTGCCTTTTTTTACTCCTTTCCCCTGATTCTTCTATTTTCCCTTCTATTAGTTTATCCCTTTCTTTTCCTCCTTTCCCTCCCACTTCCCTCTAGCAACAGACAAGTTTCTATGTGAAATCAAGTGTCTGATATACACTTTTAGAGCCCAACCTGATGAGAGTAAGATTTACACAACGCTCAACTCCCTCCTCTCTTTCTTTCAATTATATTAGGTTTTCTTTGCCTCTTCAAGAGATTTTACCTTGTTTTTACCTCCTTTTTTTTTAGATCTTATTTTTACCACTTTTCCCTTCTTTTCCCCAGTATGACAACCTTTCCCCCTCTAGTTCTCTTTTTCATATTATCAAAGTAATATCTAGTTAATTATACCCCCAAACTTTAAGCATCCCCCTAGTAGAAATAAAGTTCTCAATAGTTCTTTCCTTTTTACCTTTTTATGCATCTCTTGAGTTCTGTGTTTGGATGTCGAATTTTTTGTTCAGATCTGGTCTTTTCATTAGAAATAGGTGAAATTCACCTATATCATTGAATGACCATCTTCTTCCCTGGAGGATAATGCTCATTTTAGCTGAATAGGATATTCTTGGCTGTAATCCAAGTTCCTTTGCCCTTCGGAATATCTGGTTCCAGGCCCTTCGATCCTTCAACGTGGAGGCTGACAGATCCTGTGTGAATCTAATTATTGATCCTCAGTATTTGAATTGTTTCTTTCTAGCTGTTAGCAGAATCTTTTCCTTGGTGCTATAGTCCTGAAATTTAGCCACAATATTCCTTGGGGTTTTAATTTTGGGGTCTCTTTCAGGAGGTGATCGGTGAATTCTTTCAATGGTGATTTTGCCCTTTGATTCTACAATCTCAGGGTAGTTTTCTTTCAGGATTTCCTGGAAAATAGTGTTTAGATTCTTTTTTTTTCATCATGGCTTTCAGGAAGTCCAATAATCCTTTGATTGCCTCTCCTCGATCTATTTTCCAAGTCAGTTGTTTTTCCTAGGAGATATTTCATATTTTCTTCTAATTTTTCATTTTTTGTTTTTGTTTGACTGATTCTTGAAGTCTTATTGAGTCATTCACTTGCATATGTTCAATTCTTATTTTTAAAGTGTTGTTTTCTTCAGTTACCTTTTTAAGCTCCATTTGTAACTGGCCAATTAAATTTTTTTTGTTCATTGCACTCTTTTTCCACTTCACTAATTTTATTTTTCAATAGATTGGTGTCTTTTTCATATCTCTTTTGGCGGGCATCATATCCTTCTTGCAAGATACTGTATCCTTCTTGCACTAATTTTAATTTATTTTCCCATTTATCCTCCAGTTCTTTTATTAGGTTCTTTAAGCAATCTTCCAGAAAGGCCTTTTGAAACGGGGACCAGTGATGGTCCTTGCTGATTCCCTCTGGAGTTATGTCTAAAGGAACCTCTGGCTCTGGGGTTTTCTCCTCTTTCTCTTTGTAAAAGCTGTCTATGGTGAGAGCTCTCTTTTGCCTCTTCATTTTTTTTTTTTTTTTTTTTTTTAGACAGCGTGAATATCTCTTTAAGGTAGGGGAAAAAAAAACGGCGGCTGAAACGGCTGGCTGAAGATTTTGCCCTGAGGCGCTTCGGCGAATTAATTTAAGGTGCTGGGTCGGTGGGGGCTAGGACTAAGTCCGAATTACTCCTTAAACAAGGCAAGTTTGCCAGAACACCTGCCCCCAATCAGGGCAGAGTGTCCCGAGTGCCTCAGATAAACTCCAGGTGTTTGGAATTTGGAGTTTGGAGTTTGGAGTTTTTTGCAAATCTGAGCTGAGCTGAGCTGAGTTCCACCCTCACTTCTGGACTCCACCAGAGTTCTCTGACACCGGAGTCCTCTGTTTATCCCTCTGTCCAAGCTAGACAAACCTGATGTAAAGTTTTTCAGAGATATCTGCAAGCAGTATCCAAATATTTCCTGATTCGTTGACTTGAAGATCAGTTCAGAGGCTTATTTTATTGTTGATTTGAGAGAAGTTTGGAGGAGACAGAGAGTCACCTTTTCACTCCGCCATCTTGGCTCCGCCCCCCCCCCTGTGAGACTGATTCTTGAAGTCTTATTGAGTCATTCACTTGCATTTCTTCAATTCTTATTTTTAATGTGTTTTTTCTTCAGTTATCTTTTTTAGCTCCTTTTGTAACTGGCCAATGTTTTCAATGCATACTTTTTCCACTTCACCAATTTTGTTTTTCAATAAATTGGTATCTTTTCCATATCTCTTTTGCAGGGCATTATATCCTTCTTGCAGGGCATTATATCCTTCTTGCACTGATCTCAGTTCATTACCCCATTTATCATCCAGCTCTCTTTTGAGATTCTTTATGCAATCTTCCAGGAAGGCCTTGTGGAAGGGGGACCAGGTTATATCTCCCTTGATGGCTTCCTCTGGAGTTGCTTTGCCTATAGGAACCTCACGATCTGGGGTCTGCTCTTCGTTCTCTCCATAAAAGCTGTTTATAGTAAGAGCTCTCTTCTGCTTCTTGCTGATTTTTTAGAAAGCTTGGGGTCTGTTTAAAGCTAGAGAAGCCTCGGCTGCAGTAGTTTGCCCTGGGGCAATTCTTCTAATTAACTTCTGGTGCTGGGCTGGTGGGGCTAGGACTTTGCCCAATTTACCCCTTATAAAGGCAAATCTGCCAAAGCACCTGCCCCAAATCAGGGCAGAGTGTTCGAGTGCCTCAGATACACTCCCCAGGTGTTTGGAGTTTCTGCCACACTGAGCTGAGTCCCACCCGGTTCTCTGCCCTCTGTTCCGGAGCTGCCCTCAATTCTGGAGCTGCACTGAGCAAACTGCTTACCCCGCTGCCCGACTGAAACAGACCTGTTATGAAGTTCTTCAAAGATAACTTCTGCAAGCAGTTTCATATTCCAAATATTTCTGGATTCATTGACTTAAAGATCAGTTCAGAGGCTTATTTTATTGTTGATTTGAAAGAAGGTTAGAGGAGGAAACAGAGAGTTGGCATCTTCACTCCGCCATCTTGGCTCCACACCCCCCACTCCCCTCGGCCCTCCCCAATCCCCTGTCACATCATTCCCACCTTAAGCATTGCAGATCCAGACTCATTTGGGATAAAGGGATGAAAGCCTCATCTTCTGGAACTGCTTCAGACTGACAAGGGGCATAGTTGGCCCTACCCAACGGGGTCTAGACTGAAGAGGGAAGGCAAGTGACTTGTAGACAGCAGCAGCAGTGTTTGGTGCTGAGTGTCAGAATTGGGCCTCAGGTAATTTCAGGTTGACCAAGTGGTTGGAATTTCATGACTCAGAGTCTGGAAGAAGCAACTCTCACAAGAATATTAAAAATACCAGGACTAAATATGAGCAAAAGAAAAAGAATAAACAAAAGTGGAGTTAATATGGAGATTACTAGGGATAGTAAGTAATAGAAACCAGAAACCCTACCCAGGAGAAGGCTGAGGGGAAGATGAGGCTATCACAAATGCCTCTTGTCCAAACATTTTTTCCTAAGATAGATACCAAAGAATGTTTTCCCAAAATTTTTGCTTTGGTTTCCTCAGAAGAGTTGGTGCAATGGGTAGAACATTGTGTCCTTCAGTGAATATGATATCTCCCAGAAAAAACCCTAGAGTCTTACAAGGAAAGGCTTTTATCCAACTAGTACAGATGTTAACAAAACTGAAAGCAGTTTGAAGCCCCTGCAAGGGGTACATGTGCAGGCCTTTTTAACAGTTCTTTCAGAATTTACTTGCTGGAGGGAATGAGCGAATGCAGGAGTCAGGAGTTGGGGAATTAAAGTTGCCATGGTCCTGGCAAACAATCAGCAATATGGGCAGCTTATCTGTAAGCCTATTTTCCTTCATCTGAAGTGAATTCCCCTTCCTTTAGAAAACAACAGAAACCTCTCTAGATCCATGGGCAGCTGGCAGTAATTGTTTTCCCTGCATGCTTAATGGGGAATTGTTTGGCTGTCAAAAATATCCTTTCTTTTCCCTATAGCCCCCTGACCATGCAAAACATGAAAAACTCATTTGAAGTCAGTATAGATCTGTTAGTAAGCAAGGGGTCTAGGTTAGGGTTCCAGAGACCCCTAGTACCTAGCCCTGCCTTATATCAACATACAGTGTAAAAGCAGATTAGTTTAGCTTTCAGGGTCCTAAGGAAAAAAAAAACCTCAGCATGATCAGGGTGTGATAAGATCGTCTGATTCCTCTCCCAGTTAACAAAAAGGAAAGTACGAATGGCCCCAAATATTTAGGCAAAGTAGGCCTTTAGATAAAGAAACTCTAGCCCCAGGAAGCAAAAGAATTAAAGATTTTATAGCAGCAACCAGAAAATCTTCCAGGGCTGAGCTGCAAATCAAAATATCAATATACTTGTATTGTGTTTTATATCTTCCACTGACCACTTGCTCTGATTATAAAAATTTGCTATCAGAGGAAAAATCAGGGACATGATTTAAATAGTATCAAAACTGATCCTTCAGGTCTTGACCTAAGAGCACATACAGTATAAAGCATCCTTAACCTAGTTTCACTTTAGGTAACTGTCTTAATTTTAACTATTCCACTTTAAGCCAGATTCAGTAATAATCAGGTGGGTTCTCATTCAAAAGAACACCACTGGGAAATTGAGTCAGAAGGATCCTACCTTCAGCAAAGGCCAAGATTGTCCTCCTAATTAGTTCCCAGATACTAACTTCCACCTGTAACAACTTCTTCTGAGTAGCTTGTGGCATATTCCTTTCAGATGGTAGATCACTGGCTTGATGATCAGACAATTATATCTGAATTTAAAACTGCAGAGAAATATCAGCTGCAGTCCCAAGAGATTTTATCTCCAATAGCAATTCTTATTAATCAAAGCTTCAGCTGAATCTAGCTCTCAAGAGCTAGAGATTCATAGCTTAATTTTTTTTCATATCTAAGTAGATGGTTTTAAGTTCAACATTACACAGATCATATTGCTCTTAAAATGCCCAATACATAGAAAAATTCTAAATTGTATATTGTCCATAATAGAATCATGTTCAAACGGACAAAGGCAAGAACTATTCTGAGAGTCCCTTTAAATAATGGGTATAACTTTAAGATGGCTCAATACAATCAAACTCATACAGAATATAGAATATCTTAATTTCACATAAAAGAACCTTTTTAGAATGAACAATTTCTTCATTCTTAAAAAAACAGTTGGGGCAGCTAGGTGGCGCAGTGGATAGAGCACCAGCTCTGAAGTCAGGAGGACCTAAGTTCAAATCTGACCTCAGACACTTAATACTTCCTAGCTGTGTGACCTCAGGCAAGTCACTTAACCCCAATTGCCTCAGCAAAAAAAAAAAAAAAAAGTTAAGTCAATTTCCTCCAATTAAGGAGTCCCTATAAACTTTTTTTTTGGAAATAGCCCTATGAACTTACTAAATCAGGTTAAAATTCTGCTCTAGGGTTTTTTTTTAAATCACATTCCTTAAACAAGGAGACCATTGTTCATTTAGATAAACATTAAATAATTTGCTGAAGACAGATGGGACATCTTAGTAGAAATAAATTGCTTTCAGAAAACTTACAGTTCTAACAAACCTCTTAGGGCAGCTATAGACTTGAAAAGTAAAAATAAAACATTCAGTTATTAACACCATGTATATGTAGGTTGTTCCTTTAAATAATATAAGCAATTAACATTTCAACCAGGAAGGGGGAGGGGAGGTCCAAAGAGCTGCAGTTTGTTAAAAGCAGCAGCACTTAGTGGGGGAGGGGGGAGTCAGGTTGTCACCCGATTTTTACCCCTTCCTTATGTGGCAGACCTTCCCCCCATTCCACATGGCATTTCTCCCAACTCCACCAGGCTTCCTGACCCCCCACTTCTCACAGCTAATCTTTTTAGGATGCTAAGTCCCTTAGGATCCAGTCTGCTAGCCAAAGACAGGCCCCAACCTCATGGGGTGTCTCCTTTTCCCTGGCAAATGGCAAGTTCCATTAGAAGCTAGCACCTTTCTGTCCCCTGTTTCCAACAAGCTATTTTCCTCTCTCTTTCTTTGTCCTTCTCTTACACCATCTCTTCCCCTGTTTTCTCTCTTTCTCTCTCTCTCTTTCTTCTCCCCCCCATCTTTCCTCATTCAACATGCTCCCAAAGCAATAACCCTTCTAACTAGATGCTCCATTTAAACTATTAATTGCTTTTGCAAATCAATCTCTTGTCCCTTGTCTTTAAATCATCTTTTTTTTAAACTTTAAGATTCACAATTAAATAACTTTGAATCAAATTTCATAAAACTTATACATATATTCAGCAGAGCTGACAAAATTTTAAGTCATAACTCATAATTTTACAAATACCCAATATACTTCTAGAAAGCAACATGACACCTAATTAGGGGGATACAAACGTGACCTTGCCTAAGGTAAGTTACCAGAACTTTGTTTTAATAACCTATATTTTAACTTAAAATCAAATCAAATACAGCTTTAAATTTCCAATAATACAAAATTGCTTTTACTATCGTATCTCAAATAACAAATTTCACTAAACTGATTGAGCATAGTCTCTTTCTCTCCCTCTGGGCCCCATGTGTCCCTGCTGCAGTTAGGGAATTCAGAAAGGGAAGAGAGAGACCATCTTCATTCTCTGCACTATCCTCCTCCAGGAGGCCCCAATTTAATTGAATTGCTTTAGAATTTTGAAATGACCAATTGCCAAATTCCACAATCATTACTCTCAATGGACTTTTCTGCAGTTCCAACTTTGGCCAGAGTTGGAGCCTATAGGAAAGTCAGTCCTGTTTCTCTGTCTTTTCTTTTCTTTTCTTTTCTTTTTTTAATTGTAGCTCACAGAACAGAGATGACAAAGACATTCTGCACAAAGACACAGACAAAAATTACATGGAAGAGAATTACCCCTTCCCCACACACAACAGAAATACCCAAGTGCACTTTTTTCCTTTCTTTTTTGCTCCAAAAATTTGAGTTGGACTGCCCCTTCCCAGAGCACCCAATCTCATAACCAGAGCTCCTGTAATACTCAAAATTTTGTCCTCCTCCCTCCCCCCCACCGCCGGTGACTGGGCAGATCAGGCTCTGAAGGAGTTCCTGCCACAGAGCACCCCTGTCCTGTGCTGTTAACAGAGCTTCCTTCTTGGCTCAGCAACCTGGATCATCAGCCTTGATGTTCCCAGGGCCCACACTGCCTAAGGAATGTGTCCAAGGGCACATTCACAGACAGTATCCCTGTAGATTATGTATGATTAAGTTATCTGGCTCTTTCTTACAGGAGCTTCATCTTCAGAGACTTGTACGCTTTGTATCTGAGTGTCTCTCCTAGGCCCATTCTTCACTGAGAGGGAGGCTGCAAGTCTGATTTCAAGCACAGTCAGAGAAAATTCAAACTGGAGCTTGCCTTGAATCAGGATTCCAGCCATCTCTCTGGGAAGCCACAGATCCTGGGCCGAGCCCACATAAACTGTGTAGGACAGGTGCTAGAACCCCTTTCCCAAATTAACTAATCAGAGACATCTTCAAGTATAAAGAGAAAGCATTTATTTAGTCCTTGCAGGGAGAGGCCCAGATACACACCTGGGAGCTTGTGGAACCTGACCTGCTTCAGGTTCATTGGGAATTTAAAAAGCAAAAGACCCAAATCTTTTCATTAGAAATACTAAAAAGACATAACTATCCTTGACCAATGGCTATCAATGTTGTCTGCTTCCCCCCAAGTCACGTCTGACTTTTAGAGACTACATAACTCCTTGCAACCCAGGGTTTAAGACCTGATCTTCCTGTTCTGGGAATAAGGATCATGTAACTTAGTCTCAAACTGACAAAACTTCATTCAATTAGTCCCATTCAAGCCAGAAGAGAAGAAAAAGAAACATAGGAAACTGGCTATATTCAGAGAGGAATTAATCATAAGTAAGAAAAAAAAAGGCCAGAAAGGGAATAGTGAAGAAGTTAAAAGGAAAGAAACAGTAAGTGCTTGCAATAAAGAAAGAATGAGAAGTAGAGAGAAGAAAAAGCATGAGATAATAGGATGGAAGGAAATAGAAAATTAACTATCATCACTGTGAAGGTGAATGGAATGAGTAGAAGAAAATAGCAGAATTGATTAGGAAGCAAAATAACTGAGTTAACATAATGGAGCAGAGCAAAATCTACTATGCCTTAGATGAACTAAAAAAAAGGAGGAATAGATATTATAATTTCAGACAAGGGAATAGCAAAAATAGACATAATTGCAAGAGATAGGGAAACCATCTGTTCCTGAAAAGTTAACACAGACAGATTTAATTTCAATAATTAACATGTCAATCAAATGGAATGATATTTAAATACTTAATGGACAAGCTAAATAATTATAAGGAGAAATAGATAATAAAATTATAATGAAAGTCCTTAGTGCATTTTTTTTTACTTTTTTACTCCTACATAAATCTATTTTAAAAAGTAAATAAGAAATAAGGATATAAATAGTATTTTAAAAAAGTGAGACTTGATAGAGATCACTGAATGGGAATAGAAAGAAGTGGGCCTATTTCTCTTAGATGTGTATGGCACCTTAACAAAACTGATCTTGTATTTGGACCTAAAAATCTCATCAAAAGCATAGAAAAGCAGAACAATTGCAGACACCATTTATCCACCCCAATACAATAAAATTTGTGTTAAATAAAGGGCTTCTAAAAACATCAACTGAAGACTAAATAAATTAATCTGAAAGAATTGGTAGGCCAAAGAACAAATTACAGAAAAAATAGATTATTTCACTAAAGAGAATGACAACAATGAGATAATATGCCAAAATTTTGGGGTGTCATTAAAGAAGTCCATTGTGGTTTAATTTTTAAGTTAGATTTACTTAAGCATGAAAGGAATAACTTGAGAACCCTCACTATTTTTGTTTTATTCCATATTTCTCTATGCAACTAATGTTAATTTTTTCATTAAGCATTTAGATGCTATGCCATTTAGTGCACATGTTTACTACTAATATTAATTCATTGTCTATGGTACCTTTCAGCAAAATGTAGTTTTCTAATTTATCTCTTTTGGGTCTATTTTTGCTGTTGCTTTTTTGGAGATCATAATAACTAATTTGAATGCTTTCCCTATGTTAGCTTATCTTTATATATTTCTTTGCATGTTTCTTTCTTCATTGAATTGTAAACTACTTGAGGGCTCCTTTGCCTCTTGTTGTATCCCAAGTGTTTAGCACAATGCCTGGTATTTAATGGGAGTTTAATACACTAGTCCAATATTATTAAATAACATTAAGAGAAACATAATTCATAGGAAAGAGGTCATAATCTTTTTGCCCTTGTTATGCTGAATATAGATTATTGTGTTCATTTCTGCCCATCACCTTGTACTAATGACAACCTAGAAGGTAGCTAGAGGGAGGCAACCAGTTTGATAGAAGATAGACTTGGGATTTATCTGTTGAATCTATTGAAGGAAGTTGGAATAGTTAACCTGGAAAAAAGAAGACTCAGTGGAAACATTATAACTGTCTTCAAGGTTACTATGTTGAAGAGGGATTAAACATAACTAATTACTCTACACTTCAGAAAATAGAAAATGATGATCTGAGAAAAAGGGATAGATACAGGAAGATATGATAGGAAGAGAGAAGGGCAGGAAGAAGGGAGAAAAGTTCTTAGAATGGGTCTTCCAGGGAAGGAATGTTCTGTATAGTCTATATTGGACTATGAGACATTAGAATGAAAGATCTAGATTTTTAAATTCTAGAGAAATGTCTTGAAGGAAGCTGTACCAAGGCAAACTAACTCATTCTTTTTTACAATTTTTCTTAGCACTGATGTGATCTATAGCAGTTCTATATTGAAATTAAATACATTTATAAGTCAAACAACAACAACAACAAGCTAATGGCCAACTTAATAGAGCAAATCTGAAAATATTATTTGAAAGAGCCAGGGAGGTTTTAAAAAAATGATTTCCATGGTTGTTGTTGATTGTGTCTAATATCACTAGACTAAGAGGTAGGTGGAAGCAGTGAAGCTTCTTTTTATTCTATGACCAGTGAACCATATCCAAGTGCCTCACTTCTCTTCTTATTCTTCCTTATTTTTAGTTATTCAAATCCCCCTCCTCAGGTAACCACATAGCTATGTACAGGGAAAATCTATTTCCATATTTGGAACGTAAATTCCAGATAAAGCACAAAGACAAAATCCATCTTTGTCCAATTAAACAATACTTTTTTCTTATCCATACTTATAAGATGATAGGATCATAGATTTATAATAGTTAATAATAATTATAATAACAGCTAACTTCACAGAGCACTTTAAGCACTTTACAAATGTTATCTCATGCAATCTTTTGAAATATCTTTGGAGATAGATGCTATTATTATCCTCATTTTATAGGTGAGGAAACTGAGGAAGGCAAAGTTTAAGTTACTTGCCCATAGTAGTAAGTGTTTAAGATAGGTTTTGAATGATTTGAATTCAGATCTTCTTGACTAGAAGTCTAGCATTTTATTCAGTATGCTACCTAGATGCTTACTTCACCCTTATTCTACTTAGACTAGTTTTCTTAGGTACAGTAACTCAACAAATTCACTAAGCATTTATTAAGTGAATGTAACAAGTAATGTGCTACATTAAGTACTGAGGAAAATATGAAGCTTCTTTGCAGAAAGATTATCAAATTGTTTAGGACAGCAGTGTATATAATGTATGAATTGAATCTGGAACACTCTCTCTCCTCTGTTCTCCCTACTAATCTCTCCGTAATTCCTAAATGAATGTCATTTTCTATTGGAAGCCTTTCTTAATTTCTCTGAATTCTAATGCCTTCCCCTCAGTTTATTATTTCCTATTTGTTCTATATATAGCTTGCTATCTCTCTCTCTTTATGTGTGTGTATTTGTTTGCATGCTGTCTCCCCTATTATACTGCAATCTCCTTGACTTCAGAGTCTGTCTTTGACCTCTTTTTGCATCCCCAGTATTTATCACAGTTCCTGGCACATAGTGAGTTTTTAATAAATGCCTGTCTATTGTTTCCTCTGATGAAACCTAAGCTCCTTGAGGTCAGGGACTATTTTATTTTTAACTAGTATCCATAGCATTGAATTCAACTTAATTTAATTAGTTGACATTACTATTATGTCTTAACTGAAAATATGCAAATATAAAATAATATATTAGTGACTGATGAATATGCAAAAGAAAAACTAGAGGAATTAAGCCATGTTAACAGACAGTTCAAATTAAATATCAGTGTTATATAATCACATTTGATAAAATTTCAGGCTCCAAGGCATTTTGCCTTAACCTCAGTCTGTAGAATAAATAATATAAATATCAGCTATGCAAGTAACATGATAAAATAATGCTACATAAAACAATTCAAAATAAAATAATTTTGTATAAATATGAATATTAAAAACTATCTTTTGGAAAAATAAAATACTGTTGAAAAAGATGTGAAAGTTTAAAAAATTTCCTCAGTTACAAAATAAAGGTTTCAAAGTAGATCAAGAAAAGATCACTAGTTTTCTTCACATTTACACTTTTCTTTAGCTATACTTTATTAACAGCCATTCCATTTGGTTACCTGGGGAAAACAGATCCCTGGGAGACAGTATTCTTGGCCAAATAACATTAGATTAGCAATCTCATTTTCTGTAGCATCATTTGGCCATTTTCCTCCAGTGCTGATAATTAGCTGCCTTTCTTTTCATAGAAACACTTTATATATCTCTTACTAATTCTGGTCATTACATGTGGAATAGGCCAAGCTTTTGGAATTTCCCAGGTTTCTGGACAATGCTACCATATCATATATTCAGAAGTAGTACAAATAGGTGGTAGGTGGGAAAGACAAGAATAAATTCTCCAGCATGAAGAACAGACTGAAAGATACTTTATGTTTCAATGATGAAGAGATAATTTTAGTGACAGGATTACATCTTGCACAGGACAAACTGACTAAATCTATTTTCTAAGAGCACATAATGGAATGGAGGCAAGGAAAAGCAAGAGTTGAGAATGGCACTTGGAAGAAAGAGTGAAGGTTCTGAATTATGGACATAGAAAATGAAGCTAATCCCAACTCTTGATGGGAGATGTTTCAGGATTAAAGGGTAAGAAAGAAAATTTGACAATCAAAGAAGAATTAGGATTTTCCATTCTTTCTTACTTATTTCAAAGGTAATTCACATAGAAGAAGGAGAGGTGGTCTTGAACCCAGGAAAACCTGCTTTCAAATCCTTCCTCTGACACATACTGACCAGGTGACCCCTAGCAAATCACTAAACTGCTCCATTCTCTAAGGCTACAAGTTGCAGAATTTTAGATAGATCCTTCAGTTTATTTGTATTTGTTAAATTTAAAATAAAAGAAATGAATAAAAACATAAGTTGCAAAGAAGGTGGTGATTTGCATTGGTCAAGGGAATTCCTTCATCTGGAAGTTGATATCACAGATCCAGTCCCTACCCTTTAGTTACTGCTCTTCTTCACTGATATATCTATTTATTTCCTATTCTCCTAGTTAATTATGTTAATTTAATATTGACTTGGCTCCTTAATCTGCCTCATCATCCTTATGCTTAATTATGTCCATACTGAACTCCAAATTTTCTAGTTTACTAGTCTTTTCCTCCTTCAACTTCCTGCCATGCCACTTAATTCTAGGAGATCCTTGCTGCAATTTAATTTTGTCTCCTTTTCACATTGTCTAATATGTTGGAGAAAGTCATAAAAACCTGATGAATGAACTTACTACAGATTCATGTTATCTAAAATCAGCTTGACTCTTGTTTCTAATTAGTAAAGCTTTTCTTTATCTCTTAAAATTTTCTTTTGATTTATACAATCTTTGTTCAATTTTTTCCATATTCATCATATTCCTAAACCTAACCTTCTTAAGTTTTCAATGAATATTAACCTCCTAAGAGGTTCATACCATTTCTTGAGAGTTTACTTATCTTCCTTTTCTTTGTCAACACACTCTACTTGCCACTTCAAAATTGATTTAAACCTTTACCTTTATTCATCTTCCACTCTCTTACTTTAGTGGAAAAGAGTGTCCTATTCTTTTCTATCAAAAAATTAAATTATAAGGATTCATTAAACTCTCCCTCCATGCCAGTAACTGTGTTAGGTGTTGGGGATAGAAGAAATAAAATTTACATGCTACTCCTGTTATCATATCTTTTAAATCATTTTGATAATGTCACCTCCTTATCTTAATAACTTTCAATTGATCCCTCTTGTCCTCCAAATAATATTCAAATTCTCTAGTTATCATTCATAATCTCTACCACTGGACTTTACCTATCATGTTAGTTTCATTAGTTCATAGGATCATAGATTTAGAGTTGGAAGATATCTTGAAAATTGCCAAGTTCAACTTTCTAATTTTATAGGTGAGGAAACTGAAAGAGAAGTTAGGAAGCACCTAATATAAGTTAGCAAGTGAGAAAGATACAAATATGAAATCCCTTTCTACCTTCAAGGATCATATTATCTACTATGGAAAATGGTTTACAAGTATAAATCTCTCTCTCTCTCTATCTCTCTTTCAACAACTTAAGATTCTTGAATAAGGATGTAGTGTGCATAGAACTTGGAAGTTTTTTTTTTTGAAGATTTATTTGGCAGTGATGTTCAGGATGGATTGGAAGAAGGAAAGACAGGAAATAGGGAGGAGTTAGGAGTCTATGACAAAAGCCTCTAGATGAATCTACATGAGAGGTAATAAAGACACAAACTAAGTACAGATGTTTGGGAAGCGAGTTGACAGAAGATAATTTGGTGGGCTATTCTGTAGGCATTTTGGGATATGGGTCTGAGATTCAGGTGAAAAGTTAGGGCTAGAGGTTTATATATATTTCCCCAATTTCACATTTTAAAAAATTCAAGTTTGTATCAGAATAATGTGATTTCCAATAATTACTTTTTAAAATTAATCCTCTTCCTTTTCTAATCCTAGCTAACACTTTCCAATGATTTCCCCCTCCAAGAACCCTTCTTCATAACAGAGAAGTACATGTAAGCAAAATAAACCAATACAATGGATATGTATGAAAGTGTATTTCATTCTGTATGTACTATCCACTATCTTTGTCAACAATAGAGAAGTGTCATCATCAAGTGCTCAGAAGTCCTGATTGGTCATTAAGTTATTCAGAGTTCTAGTCTTCATTATTGTTTTTCTTTAGGAATTATTTGTGCAGAGATGAGAGTTAAAGCCAAGATATAAACGGTATCCCTAAGTAGAAGACTCTGGAGAGAAGAAAGAAGGCAAGAACATAACCATGGAGAACACACCTAATGGAGATGGCAAGAAGAGGATGATAATAATTTAACATTTATATTATTCTTCTTGTATCTGTATGCCAGGCACTGTGCTAAGTACTTTACAATTATTATCTCATTTGATCCTCACAACAAACTTTGGAGGTAGGTGCTATTATTATCCTCATTTTACAGTTGAAGAAAATGAGACATACAATTTTAATGATTTCCCCATGGTTAAAGAGCTAAGTATCTGAAATTTGATTTGAATTCAGTCCTTCTTGACTTTAGGCCCAGTACTATTCAATAGGCCACCCAATTTGCCTAGGAGTCAGCAAAAGAGACTGAACAGGGATAGTGGGAAATAGCATATCTATCACTATTTTCCACTATGTTTGTATATATATATATATATATATATATATATATATATAATTGTATTACTTTGTAATAGTAATTTTTTTTGGTGAATCAACTAACAAAGTAATAAGATTTGTATAGAAGAATGATATAGAAAAACTGAGGGCTCAGATGAGGTTATATATCTAAAATTTCTAATGAATAAACTTGCATGATTTTAGATGATGGAGGGAATCAAGAGTTAAGAATTAGTCCATCAAACATGACATAAGGTATTGGGATGAGGGATTCTAGAATTATGACCAATGAAATCACCGAAAACAGCCTACCATGGTATTGTGATTGAGTGTATTGGCAAGTGAAGGAAGAATTTGAACTTGAAGAGGAGTGGGTAACTTGAGATGACAATGTGTGTGAAGAGCAGGTCTCAGAGAAATGAGAGAATGTGGAATTGCCAAGTGGGAGACTGCAGTTGAAAGGTACGTTTTTGGAGTTAAGAATTTTCGAGGTGGCACAGTTCTGTGTGACTGGCAATTATAAAGTCAGACCACAGTAGTGTGGAGTTAAAGTGGGATATAAAGGAGTTTGTTGGATATGATGTGGTTGAGAAACAATGACTTTGGGATATTAAGTGTCATCAGTATTTATAGAGGGGCTCTTCAACTCTAGAGTAGAAGAACAAAAATGATGAAAAATAGTTCTTATCCTTATTCTTTGTGAACAGTTCATATCTACTTCACTTGTATTCTTGTTTTTTCTTTGAGTCACTCCATTCCCTATACTTTCTTGGATCATAATTCTGAATTATCTCACAATCCCTAGGTTAGATCCCTAATCTAGACTGTAACTACTAGAATAAAATGGATGTTTTTTCTCCACATCCTTATATAAACTAACAGTGCAAAACAATAGTAACAACAAAAACAATGGTAGTTCACATTTTACATAATGCTTCTTAGTTATAAAACATTTTATGTGTGTAAGATGGTTCCCTTTGGGACAGTTTACAGATTCAACTTGAATCTGTAATTTTTTGAGTTATTTGAATTATTTTGAGTTATTCAATATTTTGAGTTATTTTCCATTGAGGTAAAATTCAGAATAAAGATGGTCAGTGTCCTATTTCCTAGCATCTAATTTATACAAGAATAACATGAAGATTTTAATAGTGAAAATTTGAGAACCCTTATACTTATTACCATTTGGTGAATTCTCTACAACTATTTTATAAACTGACTGTATATTGTTTGTTTGTGGTGTAGCTTATAGAAATATAGTTTTTAATTACTATCATGAGATAGAGTTCAGTCATTTCATAAAAGACTCTATTTTGGAGTTATATCATTGGTAAATACTACATCTTTCAATGAGTTCTAGAAGAATTCTCAGAAATAGGTCCGCAAAGAGACCTCAGAGCTGGATCACAGTAATAACTCAGAGACTGCTCTTCATTGGTTGCTGATTGCTGAGTTGAGGTAGGGCTCAGAAGAGAGATATTAATGAGAAGACCCAAATGGATGAAAAGTTTTGCTGCTTAGTAGAGCTGATCAAAGGGGAAAGGTTCTATCTCTACTTTTTTATATTATCTTTTACAATTTAAGAGATTATTATTATCCCATTTTTACAAAGCACAGAGAATTTAGGTGAATTATGATAGATAAGCAGTATAGATTGAAGTAAAGGAGAATTCCTTTTCTTTCTCACATTCTGCTCTGGTTCATTACCCAAATTGTTCCTCCATATATTTCCTCACATCAGTCCTATCTTACACAAAAACTGGAGAAATGTTATAGAAGGCCATGGTGTTAATTAAAAACAGTATTCTTTGCAGAGTTCTCAAGGTTTCATGTAACTATGGGATAAAAGTACTATATTGCTGTGAGAAGTTGAGGCAAGACTTAGTTTCCATCATATGAACTAATTCTCTGTCACAAAGAGTAGGCATTTACTAAGTATTTGTTGAATTGAATTCTGAAATATTAATGTTATTCAAAATAATTGTTTTTCTCCCTTAATACTCTTCCCAAAGGTGGCTAGAGATGCAGTGCTGCTAAGGCAATGAGCAGAGCCAATCACACTGTGGTATCTGAATTTGTGTTCCTGGGACTCTCCAATTCTTGGTATATCCAGCTTTTCCTCTTTGTTCTCACCTCTATATTATATTTGGCAAGCATGTTGGGAAACTCCCTCATTATTCTCACAGTGACTTCTGACCCTCACTTGCACTCTCCCATGTACTTCTTGCTGGCCAACCTCTCTTTCATTGACCTGGGAGTTTCCTCAGTCACTTCCCCCAAGATGATATATGACCTTTTCAGGAAGCACAAGATCATATCATTCTCTGGTTGCATCACTCAGATGTTCTTTATTCACCTGATTGGTGGAGTTGAGATGGTGCTGCTTATAGCCATGGCCTTTGACAGATATGTTGCCATATGTAAGCCTCTCCATTATCTGACTATTATGAGTCCAAGAATGTGTACTGTGTTCCTGGTGGCTGCTTGGACCATTGGCTTCATCCACTCAGTTGTCCAGTTGGCTTTTGTTGTTAATCTACCATTTTGTGGCCCTAATGAATTGGACAGCTTTTATTGTGACCTCCCTCGGTTCATCAAACTTGCTTGCACAGATACATATAGATTGGAATTCATGGTCACTCTCAACAGTGGCTTCATTTCCTTGGGTTCTTTCTGTATCTTGGTCATCTCCTATATTTTCATCTTACTCACTGTTCAGAAGCATTCTTCAGGTGGTTCTTTCAAGGCTCTCTCTACTTTGTCAGCTCATATCACTGTTGTGATTTTATTTTTTGGTCCACTAATCTTTGTTTATACATGGCCACACCCCACATCACACTTGGATAAGTTTCTTGCCATTTTTGATGCAGTTCTTACTCCTTTTATGAATCCAGTTATTTATTCATTCAGGAACAAAGAGATGAAGGTGGCAATGAAGAGATTGTGCCTTCAAATTGGAAGTTTTAGGAAGATCTCTTAAATGAATTTGCAACATGAACTTTTTTTCATTGAAAGAAACAAGGAAGAGCTTATTTTCCAAAGGATATCACAAGCCAGTATTTGGATGGGTAAAATTTGAGGTTCTAGAGAGATTTCCTAGTGGTAATCCTCAGTGGCCAACTAGAAACATAAATATGTAACTGGGAGAAATACTGATACTAGAGACAGAAGTTTAAATATAGAGTATAGTCAAATTCTGAAGATGAATGAAATTGAGAAGAGCATATACAGCATAGTGATGAAGGATGAAAAGTTAATGTTAGAAAGAGAAAAAATAGGAAGGCAAGAGAATATTATGGTGACAAAAAGTTCAAGAAAATGATGTTGTTATCAGTTTCAAGTACTGCAAGTCACTGTTCAGAAGCATTCTACAGGTAGTTCTTCCAAGGCTCTCTATTCTGTCAACTCATATCACTGTTGTGATTTTGTTTTTTAGTCCCTTGATCTTTTTTATATCTGGCCTTTCCCTACATCAAACTTGGTTAAGTTTCTTGCCATTTTTTGATGCAGTTCTTACTCCTTTTCTCAATGCAGTTATTTATCCACTCAGAAACAAAGAGATGAAGGTGGCAATGAAAAAGTGTGCAATCAGCTTGCAGATTTCAAGAAAATCTCTTAAATCACTGACAAATAAAATAAGTAAGTATTTTATAAACAATAATTTGAAACTTGAAAGTGGAAAAGATGAGTTTGGTTTTGCTGGACTGAATTTGTATTCCTGCAAGGACATTGGAATGATACTAGTAAGCTGGGAATATTGTTTTGGATCTAGGGGAGATAGAAAGATAGAAGTGATTTCTAAATTGTTTAAATAAATATTTTAGTTGAAATAATGGATTTATGCAAGATCATTATTTGACCATATAGACAGTGGAGAGAAAGGATTTTGATACTAGAAGAATTACAATATTTAAGAGATAGAAGGAAAAGAATAATGTAGGAAATAGAGAAGCAGCAGTAAGGATGTCAAGAACAGAACAAAAAGTTATCTCTGACACAAAAGAATGAGATAAAGAAGATTTCAAGAAAGAGATGATAATTGAAAGTTTGAAATATTACATAAGGAGTTATTGCCTTTTTTTCACTTTCTAAATCCCTTACTACCGATTCCAATAAATTTTCCTTTCCTTTTATAGTGTTCTAGAACTACATATTCTAGAAAATAGCTATTTGTTTAATTAAAGTAAAACCACATGAATAATTGAGCAAGTCCAACTTCCTATACATTTTGGTTTCTACAAGGAAGTTTGTCAATCTATTTTGGATAAATAAATATTCCTGATAACATGTGGTTTCAATGAACTTATTATTGATCTTGACATCCCCTGTAAGGCATTCCTCAAACTTTCTTTTGGTTTGCATAATTTCTAGTTTATATCTTATGTTCCTTATGGTTGAGTGCATTTATAATTGCTTTCATATTGTTTTCCCCATTAGAAGACTATGAACTCCTTGAAAGCCAAGACTATATTGTTCCTTTCTTTGCATCCTCAGTGCTTAGGACATTGAATATTAAACATCTAATTGTGTGCCAGGCATTGTGGAGATTCAAAGAAAGGCACAATATTCTTTGTTCTTAAGGAGCTCAGGGTCCCCTAATGGAGAGACAAACTATGCATGAACAAGCTTTTTCTTTCTGTCTCTCTTTGCCTCTTTGTTTCCATCTCTCTGTCTCTTTGTCTCTGTCCCTTTTTCTTTCTGTCTCTGTCTCTCTTGTTATCTGCACACACACATTCATATACCAAGTGGTAGATAGATATAGATGAATAGAAATGATAGATACATATCACAAAGGGAGATGTAGAAGGAAGATACTAGAATTAAGGGGGATTGCAAAAGGCTTTCACTATTGTACCTGAGTTTTGAAGGAAGCCATGAGAGCTGGGAAGTAGAGATGAGGAGAGAGAACATTCCAGGTAATAGAAGCAGTCAGTGAACATGCCAGAAGGGAGATGTTGTGTCAAGTGCAGCAGTCAGGAGATTAGATTGTCAAATATGAGTGGGAGAAGTGTCTGAATTTGTGTTCTTGGCACTTACCAATGCTTGGGACATTCAGCTTTTATTCTTTCTGTTTTCCTCTGTGTTCTACCTGGCAAGCATGCTGGGAAATTCCCTCATTGTCTTTACAGTAATTTCTGACCCTCACTTGCACTCTCCCATGTACTTCTTGCTGGCCAACCTTTCCTTCATTGACCTTCCTGTGTCACTTCCCCGAAGATGATATGTGACCTTTTCAGAAAACACAGTCATTTCATTCTCTAACTCAAATGTTTTTTATTCATTTGATTGGTAGTGTTGAAATGGTGCTGCTTATAGCCATGACCTTTGACAGATATGATGACATATGTAAGCCTCTCCATTATTTTATTATTATGCATCTAGGAATGTCCACATTGTTTCTGGTGGCTGCCTGGATCATTGGTTTCATCCACTCAGTGGTCCAAATGGCTTTTATAATTAACCTGCCCTTCTGTGACCCCAGTGAGCTCGATGATTTTTATTGTGATCTCTCTCGGTTCATCAAACGTGCCTGTACAGATACATACAGACTTCAGTTCAAGGTCACTGCCAACAGTAGCTTCATGTCCTTAGTTATCTTTCTCATTTTATCATATCCTACATTTTCATTGTAGTCATTATTCAAAAACATTCATCAAGTGGTTCTTCTAAGGCTCTTTCCACTCTCTCAGCTCACATCATTGGGGTAATTTTGTTTTTTGGTCCAGTTACCTTTTTCAATGCATGGCCATTTAATTCATCACATCTGGACAAATTTCTTGCTATCTTTGATGCAATTCTGAATCCAATGTGAGGAACAAAGGAACAAAAGAACAAAGAAATGCAATTGGCAATGAAAAGAGTGTGCAGCCAGTTTGTGAGTTTCAGAAACATCTCTTAAATGACCTGATGGGAAAAGAACTTCCAATTTTCACAAGAAGAAAGTCTAGAAAAAGTAATTGTAAGGGAAAAAAGATGAATTTGGTTTAGAGAAATGTTGATTTTGAATTCCTAGGGGAATCAAATGGGAATTTGCAAGTTCAGATTTGGAAACAAGTTTAGAAATGGGAGAGAGCTTAAGACAGTAAATTTGAACATTGTATACATGAAAACATAACTAACAATAAATATGTCTTATTTCATGTGTTTATGTTTATACTGTTTTTAATGTGCTTTTTTTGGTTTTGCTCTAACTTGGAAGATAAATTTAAAATTTATTCCATTTCTAAGTTGTGGCCTACCTATATTAAAGCTCATTCACTTGACTTGACCAAAATCATCCTACTCATCTTTCAACATCAACAAATTGTTTTGTTTTTAATGTATTTGGTGTGGATTTTTTTTAGATTAAATTGGGAATTTGTGCAGGCTCCACATTTTGGGTATATTTTTTAAGCTGAAACATCCATGTAGTTTCTTTTTTTATTTTTCAGATTGAATGGTATAAAGCACACACCTGAATTCTGGAAACAGGATAATTATTATTACATTTCTGAGACTGGATTGTTAAATGATCTGTGGAGATTATTCCTTATTCATACTGCAGAATAAAAATCACTAAATTGGTGAAAAAATTGTGAAAAACTTCCAAAAAAAATCCTCTTCTCTTTATTAATGTCCTTGTTCCTTGGATCCCCTGGAAAACCTAACACTTGTAGGTGATAATTTATTTGTTACATTAGTTTAGGTTGGCAATTCCTAATCTCTGCAGCATTACTTGGTCATTGCCATTCAGAGTTACAAATTAGCTGCCTTTGTTATTACTGTAATCTTTTATGGATTTTTGTGCTGAAGGGAAATGGCACTACTAGGAAGGAAGTTAAAATATTTGAAGTCTTTAAGAATACTATACTATTTGTTAGAGATATTTTATTTATTTATTTTGCTTTTTGCTGAGGCAATTGGGGTTAAGTGATTTGCCCAGGGTTACACAGTTAGGGAATGTTAAGTGTCTGAGATCACATTTGAACTCAGGTCTTCCTGACTTCAGGGCTGGTGCTCTATCCATTGTGCCACCTAGCTGCCCCTGTTAGAGATATTTTAAAAGGGATATTCAGCTATGTATCTTGGGTCACATTGGATGTTCTCTTTAGTTCCTTTCAAATCATGTATTGTGTGATTTTTATGATTTTCTCACCAATGCTTATCTCAATTAGCCAACTGTATTTTGCTAGTCTTCTGATTATTGAGGGTTATTTAACACCAAATGAATTTCTTCTCATTTCACTAAATCACCCAGCTCTTAGGAATCACTTCTTTTCTTCTCTCTCCTTTTCTTTCATTATTTAGGAACTCTCCTAACATTTTTACTTTTGGGAAAGACCATCATTATTTTATGTGATTCTCAGGTCAAGTAAATCCCCCAGTGGTTATTCCCACATCTTTGCAATGCCTAATTACTTACTTATTATTTGGAAAACTTACTATTTGGAAAAAGTATACAGAACCCTATTCTCAGAAGATATTTTATTGTAAGAGAGAATTTTAATTTCTCTGACATTAGTAGACCTCTGAAAATGTTGCTGACTGACTCTTCATAAACTAGGTAAAATGGTTACCATTAACATCTTGTAAACTTTTACTCATTGACATGACTTTGTTTTTTTCTATAATCTATATTGGATTTACCATTCTAGTGATTTTCCCCTTTTCTCTTCATTTGTTTGTCTCTACTTCCATTCATCATTCATTGAGTAAAAATATTTAGTGTAATATTTTTATTACATTAAATTTAGTGTAAAAAGCTATCTGCTGGACTTTAGGGGTCATACAGAGGTGATTAAACATTGTCCAAACTTTAAAGAATTTATAATCTGGTTGTGGTCACAAGGCATATGGTGAAATAATGTTAAGCTTAATTTCTACCTTCCTGAGTTTTGAAGTATAAATGAATAGGACTTTAAATTTGAAGACATAGGACTTGTATTCAAATAAATAGTACTACAGAGTTCAAATCTTCATCCTATTTTAACTGTGTGACCTTAAAATTAGGAAGTTGTATTAACTGACCTCAAAACAGTATTTCCACATCTAAATTCTATAATCCCACTATATCAATTTTTCTTCCTCACCTTCCTCTGATGTCATTTCATTCTTTTTCTTTTCTCTTTCTACCTTTTCATCTTAATTTTTATCTTTTATCTGCTCTTATTCGTTACCTTGGCACTCAATCTGCTGTTCAATGTTTCTTACTTCTCTTAATCTCGGTAGTCAAATGCCTCAGTTCCATAGCGTCTATCTTGTAGTTTTCATTTTTTTTTGAATTCCTAAATCAGAGTTTTAGCTTTTGCTTATGTTGAACTCATGTTTCACTTTGTCTGGCCCATTGTCCTCCCCCCCCCCCCAATAATTGTACCTGGCTCCACCACCATTTACTACTTCTGCTCCATCCAGTGTTGCAGAGGTTTAGAAAGGAGGAAGACATAGTAAATGCTTGCATTTACTTGCTTAGTTTGGAAATTAATCCCACTGATAGTTTATACCAAAGCAGTGCCTACAAAGTTGGACTCTCTTTCTAGATGGGAAAAACAGGATTGTTTTAGCAACAGCAGATTAGAGAGGGACAGTCAAATGGAAAGAAGAAATTTCATGAGTTGAGGAATCATTCATAAGGACTGAATTTGATGTTATCTAGTAGGTAGCAAATAGATGGAATAAATGACTATCTAAAACTTCCTTTCCTATCTGTAGGTCTTAGCACTGTTGTAACAAACAAATAAAGTTATGTTAAGTGCCTCTCTGTGTTAAGTGTATTAAAAAGATAGTTTCTCTGAGGAACAAATATTCTGACCACTCATTTATTCCCCTCTCCCAACAGGAAAAAAAAGAGGAAGAGTTAAATCCTTATAGATCACACATTTTCCCCCTCATTGGGAAGACTATGAGGATGTGAGCTTTTTTTTTGGTTGTTGCTTTTTGTCACTCTCCTTTCTCCACTCTTTTGGGTCAGAAATTGGAGTACTGATTGAAACTTCCATAGTATAATCAATCACTTCCAGCTACATCACTTTTAATAACTTTTAATAACTATAGCAGCCCACAGGGGAAACTCTAGATCTATTAACAGCCTTGTTCAGGACTGGTTCAAAATATATGCTACCATGAATCTGTCTGACAGACTGTCTTTCTTGAAGTTCCATCACAGACTCTTCCCTCTAACTTTGATTTTCTATGCTTTCTCTGGACAGGATATGTGCTCCTTTTTCAAAAATCTCATGTATAGCCAAAGTTCATCTCATGGTTCATAGTTCAAGTCCTCTCATGGGCTTGGGAGGAACAGTATACTTCTGAATTATAAACTCTTTATTCCTCAGATGTCAGAATCTTATTTTGTTATTACCCAATGCAATCAGCAAGCATTTATTAAAAGCCTATCATGTATCTGGGACATAGTAGATACTTAATTAAGTGCTTGTGGGATGTGTTGTGTGTAGTTAGAAAGAGTATATTAAAAGAATAAAAAGTAATTAACTTCAAGGGGCAAAAATATCCTTTCAAGAGGTAAATATTTAAGGAAATATTGTAAATATCAATGTTAATTTGAGAAAGAGAGAGCAAATACCAATAAATAAGGAAATTAGTATGGGTGTCCTTTGAGAGATTACATGGACTGAACCTTGAAAGAAATTATGGTTTCAAATGCAGTCAATAAAAAAAAAATAAATATTAAACACCTACTCTGTGCCAGACACTGTGTTAAGTGTTATAAAGAAAGTAGAAGACAGTCCCTGCTCTCAATGATGCCATAATCTAATGAGGAAAACAATATGTAGACAATTATATATCAACATAATATTTATAGGATAAATTAGCAATGATGGCATGGAGAAGGCATTAGAATGAGGGGGAATGAGAAAAGCTAAGTGAATAAGGTAGAATTTTAGCTGTGACTTACAAAAGTGATGATAAGGAGGAAGAATATTCTGGGTGTGGGGAATAGCTAAGATAATTCATGAAGTTGGGAAATGGTGTTTTATATGAAGAATAGGCCAGTAGATCACTGAATATGTGGGGGAGAGAATTTAAGGTGTCAGCAAATTGGAACGATGAAGCAACATGATATGAAGAATCTTGAATCATAAATAGAGGATTTTATATTTGGTTCTATAGATTAAGGGAGCCATTGAAGTTTATTAAATGGGTGTGGTGGTGAATAGCATTGTCATACTTGAGTTTTAGGAAGAACACTTTGAGAGTTGAATGGAGGATTGTCTAGATTAGGGAGAGACGTGGTAGGAAGACCAATAAAGAGACAGTTGTAATGGTGCAAATGTGAGCTAATGAGGGCCTGAACCAGCATGGTGACAGTATCAGAGGGAAGCAGTGGTATTTTCAAGAAATGTTAGAATGATAAAATTATAAGGTCTTAGAAACAGGTGGGATAGGAGGTGGGGTGTAAGCATCAAACTGAAGTATGAGGACACTAGGGATAGAGATGTGGAAGAGAAATAAGGGGAGAAGAAAGAAAATCTTAAACTCTATTTGAGTAGTGAGAATAGAGAGGCAGAGACAAAATATCAGAGATATTCTAGAGTTGAATAGAACTTGGTGGCTTCTTTTATTTTGGTGACAATGGGCTGAGAAGTATCAAGGATTATTCAGGCTTTGAGTCTCTGTGATGAGGGAAAGAATGTTAATATGAGAAATGTCATGCTCCAAATAAAGCAAATTTTGGAGGGAAGATATTATTCTCTATTTTGATATGGAATCAAGAATAGAAATAGTAGACAATGTGACTTTTGGAGTGTTGGAAATTAGAGAAACATGGTAATGAAATATTCTATGGTGTCAAGTCAAGGATCAATGAAATGATTTATTAAAAGTTTCAAGTTGTTGAATTGTACATATAAAATAAAAAAGAGGCTTCATTCAGAGAATAAAGCTGTGACTTTTCTTTCCCAGTATAAAGTATCTTCTGCATTTCAGGTAAAGGCAGATTACATATATTATTTTGTTGATTATTTCACATTTTACAATGACATAATAAAGTTTTATTCATTAAGAAGGTTTCAAAATAGAGACTGTTTTGTGGAGAATCAATTTGACTTTGTCAAATTACAAAGTGTCATGCTCCACAAAATTCTACTTAGATGTCTCATTGTGGCATGGAGGTAATCCATATTTTAAAAAGGCTAGAAGACTTTGAAAAGAGTCTGGTGATAGTGTATCTGTTATCTGGGAGTTAATATCTCATGAAGGAAGACTAATTTTCAATATGGTGGTCATCTGATTGTGATATTTATGATATTGTTCTTTTGATATTTGGGTTGTGAATGCCATTAGTGAATGAAGTATTTACATCAACAAGATTAGGAGGTTTTGTAATATTGAGTCATATTTCCAAGATACTCCTAGTCCAAAGAAATTCAAAAAGTATATAGTAACAGTAATAATGACAGGGCTGACTTGAAAGCTGTTGAAGATATATGGAAGTTATTTGGAAAATTATGTCAATATATGGAGATAAATAAAGCAGAAAACTTGAATACTATGTTGCCTAGTTTTAGGCAAGAAAAAAAGAAACAAGTGGAAAGGAAATCAGTAAGGAAAGAAGACTTGAATTATAGATTCTCTTAATCAGCAACTGAAAGCCAAAGTTAACATATTTTAGTAATATAAGAAGTAAAAATAGTGTAAAGAATAAAATAAACATATTAACATTAATCAAAGACGTCAATATCGAGGCCTGAGAAGTTGAGAAATGAAGAACAAGACTGAATTCTATAAAAAAGGAGGTTGTGAAAAATTTCTAATTATCTATCTTTTATCATAAGAAGTCCAACACAATAAAAATGCAAGTAGGATCAAGACAGAAACAGATAATTTATGCATCATTAATATGGGAAATGACAAAAGAGTTATGTCACATCAAAGCCTCTATCTCTATTTTACAAACGAGGAAAATTAGGCCCAGGTGTGCTAGATTTAGCATTCAAACTCAGGCTATTTTCTCTTCAGGTTCAGTGTTCTCTGTACTTCAAATTATCAAGACACTTTACTACGTTCCTTCAAGATGTAAATCTAATTCCATCTTTTAAAAAAATTTTATTTATTTTTGTTATATTTTTGTTCTGAACTGTATCCCTCCCTTTCTTGCTTTAGAAGAGGCCACCTCTATGGGTCCTTTGTAGCTGAGAGTATTTATAATAATCTGAATGATATACTCATTCACAGTGAATGAATGATATTGTTGTTATTGTATATAATGTTCCCTTGGTTCTGTTCATTTCACTGTCTCTTATTTCATGCAAATCTTTCTATGTATATCTATAAATTGACCAACCCATCATTTCTCACAGCACAGTAGTATTCCATCACAACCATATAGTACAACTTGTTTCTTCATCCCCCAAATTATGGGCAGCTCCTCAATTTTCAGTTCTTTGCCACCAGAGAGCTGTTATAAATGTTTTAGAACATATGGGTTCTTTTTTTCTGTGATCATCTTGGTAAGAAGGTCTAATAACAATATTGTTAGATAAGGGTATACACTATTTTATAACTTTTTGTGATAATTCCAGATAGCTTTACAAAATGGTTGGATCAGTTCACAGCTCTATCAATAATGTATTAGTGTTTCAATTTTTTCGTACCTCTCCATTTGTCATTTTCTTCTTCTGTCATTTTAAGCAGTCTGATAATTGTGAAATGATAGCTCGAAATTGAATTACTCAATAATGATTTGGAGAATTTTTTCATATTACTATATATAATTCTGATTTCTCTATTGAAAAATTGCCTGTTCATAACCTAGGGTAAATAAGATGGCTGGAAACACAGAATTAGTTATTTTAACTGTGAACGTGAATGGAATGAATTTCTCCCATAAAGCAGAAGCGGGTAGCAGACTGGATTAAAAGCCAGAATCCAACAATATGCTGTTTACAAGAAACACATTAAAAGCATAATAATACATACAGAGTGAAGGTAAAAGACTAGAGCAGAATCTATTATGCTTCAGATGAACAAAAAAAGCAGGGGTAGTAATCCTGATCTTAGATCAATTGAAAGCAAAGATAGATCTAATTAAAAGAGACAAGGAAGGAAATTATATCTTACAAAGGGTCCTGTAGATAACGATGCAATAGGAATACTAAACCTATATGCACCAAGTGGTATAGCATGGAAATTCCTAGAGGAAAAGTTCAGAGAGATGCAAGAAGAAATAGACAGCAAAGCTATAATAGTGGGGGATCTCAACCTCGTTTTCTCAGAATTAGATAAATTGAACCACAAAATAAATAAGAAAGAAGTTAAGGAGGTAAACAAAATGTTAGAAAAGTTAGGTATGATAGATCTTTGGAAGAAATTAAATGGAGACATGAAAGAGTTTACTTTTTTTCTCAGTGGTTCATGGAACTTATACAAAAATTGACCATGTGTTAGGACACAAAAACCTCAAAATCAAATGCAGGAAGGCAGAAATAATA
>JAJPUD010008011.1:0-12208 GCA_023553655.1 Myrmecobius fasciatus
TTTTTTATGCCACTTAGCTTCCCTAGATTCCTTTGTAATCCTACGTATTTAATTATATATATGCATTTAAAAAACATTATTCTGAGAAAAACTCCACAGACTTCTCCAGAACTGCCAAAAGAGTCCATGACAAAAAAACAACAAAAAGATGGAAGAGTCCTATTCCAGTGAGAGATGCTGAGAGGTTAAGTTACTTGTTCACAGTCATATGTATCAGGGTCAGGATTTGCATGCAGCACTTCTCTCTTGCAAGATTTGCCTTCTTTACATACAATATATTTCCATCTTGTAGGAACTTAATTTGTTGAATTGAATTCAGAGATATTACCAGAGAAATCCCCCCCTTTTTTAACCTCCCTAATGTTCTGATCTACTTTTCTAGCTCCTCATTTTCTCTCAATTACTTAGTTTACTGTTCTGGATACATGTCATAACATGTTACTAAGCTCCTGGGAGTCAGATAATGTTTTTGTTTTTTGTTTTTTTCTCTTCTGTTTCTTCATTAACTGGAACAAGACCTTTCAAACTCTAGGTGCTAATAAACTTTTAATTAAATTGCCCCCATCTTTTCAGAGTTTGACATATGGACACATAAGCATGACCACTTAACAGTGTTAAGTATATTGGTTTAAAAAGCAACATATTCAATTGAATTTATCCTAAATACATTAAAAATAATATGCCTTTTCAAAGATCTAAGATGTCATTGTTTGGTGGAAACACAAGAGGGCGTTAATTCAAACACTTCTTGACCATGGTAGCATTACTTATTAAGATCTAGGAGGGATCTCAGAGGCTGCTTCAGCCTTAAAATGAGGTCTCTGGAGGTTAAATGACCTTCTCAGGATCACACAGTCAATCAGCATGAGAAACAACATTTGAACCTAAGTCTTTTAACTGAAGTGTTCTTTCTGTTTGCTGCAAATTCATAGATTAATATAGCTAGAAGCAGTTTTAGAAATTATCTAAATCAGGGGTGCTTGGTCAGACTTCAAGAAATAGTGAAGGATAGAAGGGTGTGGTGTGCTATGATCCATAGAGTCACAAAAAGGGAACATAACTGATTTACTGAAAGACAACAACAAACCAGGGGTTGCTAATGGGTTTGTGTGTGTGTGTGTGTCATAAACCCTTTTAGCAATCTGATGAAACCTAGGACCCTTTCCCAGAATTATATTTTTAAATGCATAGAATAAAACACCCAGAATTACAAAGGAAGCTAATTACCTTGAATTATAATTATGAAAATGTTTTTTTTCTTTTTTTATTATCATTAAAACTTTTTATTTGCAAAACATATGTATGGGTAATTCTTCAACATTAACCCTTACAAAGCTTTCTGTTACAAATTTTTCCCCCCTACTCCCCACCCCTCCCCTAGATGGCAGGATATCCACTACATGTTAATTATGTTAAAATACTTGACAAATCAAATATATGTATACATATTTCCACACTTATCATTTTTGTACAAGAAAAATCATATCTACAAGAAAGAAAAATAAGAGAAAGGAAACACAATGCAAGCAAACATCAATAGAGAGCATGAAAATGTTATGTTGTGGTCCACAATGAAAATGTTTTTTAAAACAAATTCACCCACTCTGGGTTAAGAGTGTGCCCAAGATCCCACAGCTAATTAGTGGCAAAGCAGAGCTAGGTCCAGGTCATTAGCTCCTTAATCTGGAGTTCTAACTATTTTTTTCTCTTGAAAAACTAATTGGTTATTAAAATTTCCAAAAAAAAATTTGTCACAACTCATTGGTGATTTTTGGCTTCTTATTCTTCTTCTAAACAATATGTAATAGCATGAATAGAAACTTATTTTTGCAACATTTCTTTATTTTGTAGTTTTTTATGTTTATTTAAAATTTACTTAATGTTTTATTTTCTCCCAACTAAATGCAGAAACAATTTTAACACTTATATTAAAAAATTTTGAGCTTAAAATTGTCTTTCTTCCTCTCACCTCTCACCTGTTATTGAGAAGGCAAGCAATAGATTATACATGTGCAGTCATGCAGAAAATGTTTCCATATTAGCCATGTACAATATTTCTTTAACTACAGTATTTATTCATCCAGGAACAGGTGATAAAAGGCAATGAAATAACTTTTCCTTAAGAGAATTATAGCAGATTCTTACTCTATGGAAAGTTACAACTAGTAACATCTGGGCCATTTCTTTTTCTTTTTTCTTTTTTTTTTTTCCTTTTTGCTGAGACAATTGGGGTTAAGTGACTTGCCCAGGGTCACACAGCTAGGAAGTGTCTGAGACCAGATTTGAACTCAGGTCCTCCTGACTTCAGGGCTGGTGCTCTAACCACTGCGCAACCTAGCTGTTCCCATCTGGGCCATTTCTTTAAGAGTTCCTACAGTCATGAAAAGACACTGAATGAACCTGTCTGTTTTCATCCCACAGATGGATATCTGCTTTTTCAGCAAGTGCCATTGGTCGAAATTGATGGAATGAAACTCACCCAAACTCGAGCCATTCTTAGCTACCTGGCTGCTAAATACAACCTGTATGGGAAGGACCTGAAAGAAACAGCATTGTACAGTATCGGTTTTGCTCTTACTTGGTTTTGGCACAATATAAGTTCCATAAAATAAAAAGCCTATTCTGATGTTACAACCTTTGGGAAGAGGACATCTGAGGACAGATTAATTAGAAGAGAATGAAGATGGATCAAGTAATGATAGATAAACCAGATTGACCATAGAGAAATTTTTAAAATTAATCCTTTTCAATTAAAAAGCATTCATTTTTTCTCTCTTCCCTTCCCAAACTCAATCCCCAAAGAAAAATAAAAAACCCTTGTAACAATACACAATATGCATAGCAAAACAACTTCCTATAATGGCCATGCTCCCAATGTGTGCTATTCTGAATATTTAGATTTCACATCTCTGTCAAGATGTGGGTATCATTCTTCATCACATATCTTGTAGAATCATAGCTGATACACTGATCAGAATTTGAAAGTCTTTCAAAGTTATTTTCTTTACAATGTTGCCATTATTGAATAATTGTTCTTATGACTCTACTCACCTCACTCTGAATCAGTTCATATAAGTCTTCTCAGGTTTTTCTCTGAACCCATTTATTTCATCTTTACTTACTTTGCTAGGGTATTCGGTTACATTCATGTGCCAAAATTTGTTTTTGTCATCCTCCTGTTAATGGGTACTCCCTTATTTTCCAGATCCTTGTCACCACAAAAAGTACTCATATCAATATTGATCTTTCCTTGATCTCTTTGGATATAAGCCTAGTTATTGTATTGCTGGATGGATGAAAGACTATGTACAGTATAGTACCTTACAAACTTTTTTCCAGAACTACTGAACCAATCATAGCTCATAGAACCAAACATGCCTGTTTTTCTTAATTCTTTCAATATGTGTCCTTTGCCTTTTTTTTAACTTTGTCATTTTTGATGGTAGGAACTAAGATCTCAAAGTTCCTTTTATTTGCATTTCTCAAATTTATTTGTAGTTTGGTACATTTTTCATATAACTATTGGCTTGAATTTCTTTCTTTAAAAATCACCTGTTCATATCTTTTGATAATTTCTCACTAGGAAAATTGGCCCTAAAGAAAATGTAGAAATGGGAACAGTTTGTCTTTATTGTCACCTTTTCTCCTTTCTGGATCTTTTCCCTAGTGATATCCTTTAGTGATAATTCACATTCCCAGTGTTCTCACATTCCCTCTTTTACCTGGTATCAAAATCTGTTCCCCAGGAAAAGATAAGATAAAAAGGGGAAAACTGAGACAAAACTATCTAAAGGGGCTTAATATGTTATCTATCCCTGAAATATTTTAGGATAAGAGAATTTACAGTTAGAAAGGATTTGAGATACCATCTACTTTAATTCCTTTATTTTAGAGATAAAGTAACCGAGACCCAGAGAGAAGTGACTTCCCCAAGCTAATAAATACATGTAGTAGGACCAGGTTTGACCACAGGTTTTCAATGGCATGTATGGAGGGTAGACCAGCTCTAGAAAGCCTTGGTGGGGAGTGAGCATTATTAGCACTTGTCCTCTGGGAAGGATAATGCTAAGAAATATCTCCTCTTTGAGTTCATGTGGTAGGTCACTGTTACTGAAATAAATCTACTGCAATGCAGAAGTAATGGAGACGACAGCCTAGATTTTATTATGCTTAATTAAGCACAGGTTCAGGAGGTAGAAAAATAATTAGGATTATAATCAGGTTTTTAAACAGATAAAATTACATCAGAGTGACAGAGAAATAATTCTCTTAAATATTGTAATCTTGTGCATTCTTTTAGGCTATAAACATTAAACAAGGCAGATTTCTCATCTCATGCTTCCTTTCATGTCAAAAAAGTTGAACAAACTTAAACAAAATCATAATCTCATATGTACTCTAAATAAACAAACCTAGTTAAACATTTTATATAAGTAAACTAAGTCAAGTTACAGATTAAATTATTTTTAGAAAGTTCGTAATGGTTTGGTTGAGAGGGGAGATTTACATGCTTACAGAGTCAACATCAGATGTACCTTTTATCAAATAAGCCAAGTCAAATTACTTGGGAAGTCTTAATTCACTTTTTGGCTTCTTATCTGAGACCTTAACTAAAATTTCACATTAAGGTTTCAGCCAGTTCAATAATTTCCTACATAGGAGAAACTCTATCTCCAACTTCCCAATGAAAATTAATAAAATAAAATAAAATTTAAAATCTCATCACAATAATAGTGATGATAGTAATGACTATCTTTTTAATGACACTTTAGGGTTTTCAAAGCCTATTATTTGCATTATCTTATTTGATCTTTATGACAATTCAGTGAGATTGGTCTTATAATTATTCCCATTTTAGAGATGAGGAAACTAAGACTGAGAGAAGTTAAATGACTTGCTGGAGTTATAGAATTAATGAGTGATTGAGGACTTGACTCCAAGTCCAATGCTCTAGTATTTACACATGATGATGAGTTTCTCTCCAAGATGAGCCAGCATGCTCAGGTATACCTAGCTTTTGTTCTAGGTATGCTTGTGTTTCTAATTATCTTGTATTAGATTCTAAGATAAGATTCGTTCTACCATGTTACTCGGAAAAGGATAATGTAGAATTATAGGCATAAGCAAGATAGTTGCAAAGAGTATTTGGTAGACAAAAGTCACTTCTCAGTACCCCTGAAATCTCATTACCCACTTATATGTATACATATGTATATGTATATGTATATGTATATGTATATGTATATATATAAGTACCTACTTATATGACTGCCCCAAATCAAACTCAGTTTCATAGCTCCTAAATGCAAGAGATAAAAAAAAAATAATGGGTGGGAAAACACAATTCCTGCCAGTGTGTTGTAGTGAATACTCAAGGCAACAAACACCTACTGTGTGCCAGCATGATTGGGCTCTGAATCTTGCTTCAGACAAACCCTATCTGTGTGACTCTGGACAGGTCATTTTATTTCTCTGTACCTCAGTTTCCTCATCTGTAAAATCAAGGGGTTGGATATTTGGCAGCTCAAAATCTATGATCCTATGATTTAACTAGTTAGCATAGAAAAGATTGATGTAGAAATTAACTTCTCTAAAAGTATAGCTTTGAGTGAAACTTGAAATGCTCTGCTTTCAGAATTAACATGTATACGGATGGCACTCTGGACCTGATGTTATTGATTGCGTTGATTTATTTCAAGCCAGCTGAACAAAGGGAGAAGGAGATAGAGCTTGTTGTAGAAAAAGCCAAAAGCCGATATTTCACAGTCTTCGAGAAGGTAAGTTATCTGTGAGCTAATACATGTTCTAACATGCAGATTCTTTGCCACTACAAAGAGAGCTGTTATAAATATTTTTAGAACATAAAAGTTCTTTTCCTTCCCCCTAAGTCATCTATATTATGGAAATGTTTGTTTTATTCCATAAATTAAAAAGAAATAATGAAAATGAAAAATGCCCTTTTCTCTTTCTAGTTTTGAACTTATTCTTTGTTCCAGACAGACTGCCCTGAGGGTTGCTCCCTGTGTGCAACATCTAATTCTTAATTGCATTTTGCATAGATCTAGGGTCTGGAATGCATTTCCCTCTATACTTCTACCTCACTTTTATTAAAGCATATTTTGGAAAACCTTTCCTACATTATCATTTATGATCCCTCTTTCCCCACCCCACCTTCTTATTGGAGTTCTTTTGCTTTTGAATTTACTTTGTATTTACTTTTCAAATTTATCTATGTTCATGTTGTATCCTTGCCATGAAAATGCACACTCCTTGAACATAAGCTCTATTTTGTCTCTTTTATATTTTGAATAGAGTAAGCACTTAGAAGTGTTTGTTGAATTGGATTAGATTAAATTGAGGGTTGCCTGAGAAGAACATATTTGTATATTGTAAGGTCATATTAGACCAGAACTTTATCGACTTTGGCCAAAGGCCATTGAAAAGCTTTGAGGGTGAAGAATAGTTATGATTAGAAAAAAATTATAATACTTTAAAGAGAACAACTTGAATAAGTATAGGAGTTGGAAAGTGTGTAGCATTATATTTCAGAGGCAGCTAGGTAGGAAGAGGATAGAGCACTGCACATCGAGTCAGGAGGACTCACCTTCCTAAATTCAGACTCTTACCAGCTGTGGACCCTGGGAAAGTCACTTAACCCTGTTTGCTTCAGCTTCCTCATCTGTAAAAAATAGAACTGGAAAAGGAAATGGCAAATCACTCCAGTATCTTTGCTGGGAGGACACCAAAAGGGATCACAAAGAGTTGCATACTACTTACTGAAAAGACTCAACTAAAACAAAAAACTATTCTCCAACTACTCCTCTCCTCAGCTATATGTAAGGGGGAATACCTTCTTAATTCACTTTTCTTAGTCTTGCCCCATCTTTTTCTCCTTCTTGAAGCACACTCTCCCAAGGTCTCTGCCTCTTGTTTCAGTTCCACAGGATATTATCCTAGAGTCCCGCTCCCTCACCCAACTGAATTTGTCTTAAAAAGTGGAGTTGGGTTAGTTTTTCATGTTGTTTCCTGTGGATGCCAAGATTACCACACAGATTTGGATTAAATGAGCTTCCTGCCAAGAGCATATGCTTTGGGACTCAGTATGTGACTAGTACAATGGAGAGTAACCAACAGGTCTCCAACCTACAGGTGAGTTAGGGGGATGTCTACTCCCAAGTATGTGAAGACCTTCCCTGGTGGAATGGGCAAATAAAAAGTTTGTTCCAATACACCTGAAGGTAGCTGAAGCAGGCACTGTGGAGTACTTAGAGCTTGGTCAAACTTTGAAGATGTCTGCATCCTGGACCATCACCAGTGGGCTTTTGTCCTGTCACTGGACTTAGGTGACTTATGAAGAGAGAGGTTTTGTGAAAATCTATTTTACTTAAGTCCAATTCACTAGAGAATCAAGACATCATATGTCCTCTTTGAAAATGAAGAATAAACAACGATGATGCAGTGAAAAGAGAATATGGAATTTGGAGTTAGAGATCTATGGTTCTAGTACTGCTTTTGTCACTTATTATTTGGGTGACTTTGGACAAATCACTTAATTTTTCTTGTCTACCTCAATTCCCACATCTTCTAAATAAAGGAGTTGATCTCTGAGGCCCCTTACAGTTATAAACCCATGACACTACGATTATGAAGCAGTTAATCTCAAGGGCCTTTATGAGGATTAAACCTTGATCTAAATACCAAAGGAATAAATCAATTCAAGCAAAGAATCCAGTTCTCTTTCCAGTCTACAAAGATACATATACATTGCTGTGTCTCATTCTTTTTGTCCCAGTTTGGGTTTTCCCGGAAAGGAAATAGTGTAGTGGTTTGCCATTTCCTTCCCCAGCTTATTTTTATAGATGAGGAAACTGAGGCAAACAGGGTTAAGTGACTTGCCCAGGGTCACACAGCTATTAAGTGTCTGAGTCCAAATTAGAACTCAGAAAATTGAGTCTTCCTGATTCTAAGCCCAGTATTCAATCCACTTCATTGTGCCACTTAGTTGTGCAAAGCAATGTACACAGAAGACTATAATCCATATGAATAAATGATGGCATACTTTAGTATGTCCTGAGCCAAAATCAGATAGTTCTTAATTTTATCCAACATCCTTTTATTGTGTTTTTCTTCTTCTACAGATTTTGAAAAACCATGGACAGGATTTTCTGGTTGGCAACAAATTTAGCTGGGCAGACATACAATTGTTGGAAGTTATTTTAATGACTGAAGAATTATGTCCCACTGCTCTCTCCAATTTTCCTCTGCTACAGGTAAATGATTAAACTTGGAAGATAGAGGGAAAAAGCAGAAAACCCATCTCCTCACATACATCTGAAAGAAATTAACAGGAATAAAGATTGAAATAGAAGTGATATATCCAGGTTAATCCCTAAGGACTCCATGTGGTAACCAAAAGAAATTAAAAAAAAAAAAAAAACAGCTGGGTGTTTCTATTTAATTTTGTTCTTTTGCTTGACTAAGACCTAATTTAAAGACATCTTCTGTATTGAGAAAGTATTAAATTCTGGGAACCTCTAAAATTTGACTGTTGCACAATTTGCAAGGGTGTTGTTTTGTTTTGTTTTATTAATGGAAGGATGGACTGATCCTAGCCTATATATACTCACATCTCTTTCCATATCATGACAAGTGTTCCATGCTATCCATTGGTGGCCTAGAATGCCAATCTCTTAGCTCCCTTGATAGCAGTGACCTATTCCTCTATTCTGAGCTATAGAAGTCTACTTGGCTTTATATTTTATTCTGTCTCTAGACTCTATGCCTTTATCCTGTCTAGCTCCCAGGCCTGGAATGCTTCCTCCTCCTGCCCCACCTACCTTTATCTCTTGGCTACCCTAGTCCTTGTCTTCCTCCAATGCTTATATCAAATCTGACCTGCTGAAGGTGGCCTTTAAGGGTCTCCTTTGTCTCAGCTCCCCTTCCTAGTGCTTTCCCTCTGAGATTACTCTCTGTCTATTCTGGGTAGAATAATGGGGTAGCTATGTATTGCAGGAGATAGAGTGCTGAATCTGAGTCAGGAAGACCTGAGTTCAAATGTGACTTCAAATACTTAACTAGCTGTGTGATCCCGAGTAAGTCACTTAAATTTGTTTGCCTCAGTTTCCTTATCTGTAAATTGAGATAATAATTGTACCTACATCCTAGTTTGTAGGCCCTATGTTAACTACTATTATTATTATTATAATCATTCGACTGCTAGGTGGAACAATAGAGTGACGAAGACTCATTTTCCTGTGTTCAAATGTGACTTCAGATACTAGCTGTGTGACCCTGAGCAAGCCACTTAACACTGCTTCAGTTTCCTCATCTATATCCTAGGTAGTAGGATTTTAAGGTTAAAATGACATACTGTTTTTAAAGTGCCTGGTATATAGTAGGCCCTATGTTAGTTTATTGTTATTATTATTTTGGGGAAGCAAAATGGTTTAGTGGATAGAATGCTGGACCCACAGTCAGGAAGACTTCTTTTTTCTGAGTTCAAATATAGCATCAGATACTTAGTAGATATAAGATTTGGGGCAAGTCATTTAACCCTATCTCTGTTTCCCCATCTATAAAATGAGCTAGAAAAGGAAATAGCAAATCATTCCAGAATCTTTGCCAAGAAAATCCTAAATGGTGTCTTGAAAAGTTGGACATGACTATATAAAAATGATTATTATGTATTTCTGATGCACATAGTTATCTGCCTTTTATCTTTGAGCTCTTTGAGGGTAGAGCAGGTTTTTTTTTTTATTAGTATTCCTCATGCTTAGTGAAGTGACTGGTACTTACTATGCTCTGACCCTTCCCTCTACATTTCTCCAGCATCAAAACTTAGCTCTTCTCTGTTGTACCTGCCACCCTATTCTCTTCTTCTTAAATATCTCTTTCTATGAGTGATGATTTCTTTGAATTCAATAAACTAATCTCCACTAAGAAGCTGGTATAACTCCTTATTTTTCCTTCTTACACAATGTCTCAATCTGCATAGGCAAATATTTCTATCAATCCAGGGTCTGGGGGCCTGCCCTCTTTTAGGTAAATTTCTGATCTGCGTTGTGAGTAGTAATATTTTGCAATTAACCTTCTAATTATGTTTTTTTTCTTAAATTAGGCATTTAAAACAAGAATAAGCAATATCCCTACAATTAAGAAATTCCTTCAGCCTGGTAGTCAGAGGAAACCCCCACCAGATGACCATTATGTGGCCACCGTGAAGGAGGTTCTGCAGCTTTAATGGCCAGGGGTGAACTAATTAGGCAATAGAAAGAGACTCCACTTGTGAATCACAAGAAGTGGGTTCAAATCCTGTCTCTGATGCTTACAACTTTTTCTTGGTCTTCAGTTTCCTCATCTGTCATTTAAGGGAGGGATGTAACTGATTGTCCCTTTGAGTTCTATATCAATGAATCTAAGAAGTAGAAAGTATAAAGATTTTAGTGATATTGTTATGAATAGCACAAAGTCAATGTTATGGTAAATAGCTAAAGCATATTTCTAGGTACTAAAAATAAAATGTTAACTGAGTACAAAACTAATAATGCCATAAAGGCAAAAGTTGAAATTAAATGCAAAGTTGATGAAATTTAAAGCTATCTTTGTTTGGTGTGTGTGTTTTTGATTTATTGCTATTTTTACATTACCTTTATTTCTTAATAAACCATTTCTCTCTCATTCAAACCCAGGGACAAACCTAACTCTTCAAAAATATCCATCTTAACATAGTCACATGTTGTCAGGCAGACTATCAGGGCTCACTAACAACCTTCTGGGGAGCCACGTTGGACAAATCATTAAATCAGCCATCCAAAGCCTGACTCCACTCTATTACTTTCCATAACATTCCCTTTTTCTCCTCTCAGGCTTCTGTTGCTATTCATTCTCTCAACATTTCCTCACTGCTCTCTATGGACCCAGGTGTCAATTTTCTATTGATTATGAGTCTCTGGAGAATGTCCTAATGTCTTCTTTACACCTAGAAGAACCCCTTCAGATGCTCTGCAAATGTGAAGCAGATGCTTTGAGGTCATTGGTATAAACAATGATCTGGAGCTGGACCTAGAATTCAGTCCAATGGGGGAATAAATGGCAAGTGATGTGGGAAGGGCATTCACTCCAGCCTGCCATTAAATTATTTGGACTCCTAATGTAAAAAAGAAAATGGGAACTAAGGGATGCTCATCCTGAATTAAAGGGACTGCATCTGAGTCATGGGGGACCATAGTTATGGACTTCTGAGTGATAACAATGAGAAAACTTCAGATGGTGCAGTAGATAGAGCACTGCCCTTGAGGCTAAGAAGATTCATCTTCATGAGTTCAAATCTGGCCTCAGATTTACTAGCTGTGTGATCCTGGGCAAGTTACTTAATTAAGTTTCCTCTTCTATAGAAGGAAATGGCAAACCACTCTAGTATCTTTGCCAAGAAAACCCCCAAAAGGGTCACAAAGAATCAGAAAAAACAACAAGAGGAAAGAAGTCTCACTTTTTTTGGCAGCTGAGGAGCTCTTATCACCATAGCTGTCAATTCATTCAACAAGTGTTTTTACTTAGGTGTAGTGACTCACACCTATGTACCCTGCTGCTGGGCAGACTGAGGCTGGTGGATCAGTGGAGTTCAGGAGTTCTGAGCTGCTGGAAGGATAAAATTAGCCCAATACCATACTAAGTCAGGTACTAAAATGGTGATTCAAGGGCCATAATGAATCACAGGTCAAAAAAAAGGCAGCAGGCTGAAACTTTGCTGCCATTTAGTATTGGTACTGCATCCATGAATGGTCATTGACTGAGGTAAAGAGATGCAGTCTCCAAAAAAAAAAAAAAGTCCTATTGAATGACTATCACAGATAAGATACAGGCAGAGCACCAAGGGAGATAGAAAAGTGAGAGGAGGTCCTTACAAAGGAGTATCGGCAATTCATACTTTTGATGCAAGGGTTATGTAATGCATAACCTTATTAGATGGATCATTTAGCATGTATAGTTATTCCCATTTTAAAAATGAGGAAACCAAGATACAAAGAGAAGTTAGGTTACATAGTTTCATTGCTGGGACACAAAACCAAATCTCTCTAGGCTCCAAGTGGCTTTTTCTTCCTTCCTTCCTTCCTTCCTTCCTTCCTTCCTTCCTTCCTTCCTTCCTTCCTTCCTTCCTTCCTTCCTTCCTTCCTTCCCTCCTTCCTTCCTTCCTTCCTTCCCTCCTTCC
>JAJPUD010008011.1:22208-62457 GCA_023553655.1 Myrmecobius fasciatus
CAGTAAAAAAGGATTGTATTTGGATTTAGAGAATCTAGATTTGAAGCCCATCTCTGTCACTTATTCTGTGACCATGGACAGATGACAATCTTTATGGAACCTCACTTCTCACCAGTATAATGATGGGGTTTCTAAGATTCTATTTAGTTCCAAATCTATTATTTTTTATTTTTTTTTTTTTTGAGCAGCATGGAAACAAATAGGCTTACCATTTGGTTAACAAGAATAATTAGTGGAAAAAAAGGAAGTTGTAGGTAGCATGAGGGCAGCTAGGTGGTGCAGTAGACACAAAGCTAGGCCTAAAGTATGAAAGATTCATCTTCCTATTAGAATAATTTTGAAACCCCTATTCAATTTTATCAATGTTTACTTAGTTGATGGCAATTTATGGATATCAGTGATTGATGGTTTACAACTAAGATAAATAGTACAGAAATAAATTTGATTTAGTTAACATTGTTATGATAGGAGCTATATATGTTGGGATTAATTAATATATTGATGATTATATTGCTTTTAATTGATTTACAGGATAGATTTACACTGTATTAGTTAGGCCTGTTTTAACTTGTGTTTTTATTATGTTTACATTATTTATGTTTATTATTTAACTTGTATATTAATCTTGGCCTCCCCCATTCCTATAAATGAACTATGAGAGCTGTGTTACAAAAAAATAGCTTTCCATTTCTTTCTGTTCTTGGATAGAAGACACTGAGTTTCCAAACACACAACCATACTAACAAATTTGGTGCAGTCAGGAAACATAAAACCACAAGACTAAATTTGTCAAAACAAGGGAAATCTTTCAGATTGCTTTAAGCACTGCTTTAATTGCTTACATTAAAAAAATATATATATGTATATATATATATATATATATTTATTTAAAACTAAATACAAAATAAGGAAAAATGAAATAGAAAAAAGAAGACAGCAAAAGGGGAGAAAACATGTGCCCAGCTAAACACCAGGGAGGTTTCAAAATATATAACAATAATTTCAAGAAAGCATACATAACAATAGAAGATATATTCATGACTGTCCATCTTTGCTTCCTTGTAGATTATTATTTTGTTCTCTGCTGAGTACTTTTTACTTTATTCTTTTTTTTCTTTCATCCCTCCCACCTCCCTCAAGCAGACTGCAGTTAAGCACATATATAAATACATATATATGTATATAGTCATACCTGCACATATATATCTATATATGCAATACATATACCTACATGCATACATATACACACATATTTATATACATACACACATATTTATACATAAAAACACATTTACACATATGTAGACTTGCATCTAAAACATGAATTTCTCTCTTAATTGACAGGTTTACATTTTTAAAGGTTAAAAGGGAAAATAATCCATACAATAATAGAAAACAGTAGAGAAATAGATAAAAGATTTTTTAATAAGTTCTAATTGATTAATTGCAAGAGATACTACTTGAGTTGAGACTTGAAGGATGAATAGGAATTAAAATTGGATGGTTAGGGTATTTTAGGAGTGTGGAACACCAGGAGAACACATGGAACACTTGAAGAGAAAATACTGCATATATTCAGAGAACAGAAAAAAGTCCATCTTGGCTCTACTATATGTTAAGTTATTGAAGAACCACACAAGATTACAGGATTTAAAACTGGAGGGAACCTTAGCAATCTTTTTCTCTCACTTTACTAATAATGAAACTGAGGCCAAAAGAGTTTAAATAATTTGAATAAAGTTATATAAAACTGTGAAAAAAAAGCCTAGATTTAATCCCGGGCATTCAAACTTGTTTCTCTAGTTATATAAAATAAAGTGGAAAAGGTAAATTTTTATTAAATTTCAAAGAGCTTTGTTCACTGCATGAGGTCCTGTTGCTTGGCTTGAGACCAATACTGTTGATAGTATCTATCAAAAACTTCAACCTTAGAAAGTTAGTTCAACTATGCCCAAAGGGCTATCAACCTATGCATATTCCTTTGATCCAGCAGTGTCTCTACTGGGCTTGTTTTCCAAGGAGGAAAAGGGACCCACATGTACAAAAATGTTTTTGGCAGTCCTTTTTGTAATGGTAAGAATTTGAAAACTGAATGGATGCCCATCAGTTGGAGAATGGCTGAATAAGCTATAGCGTATGAATGCTAAGAAATATTATTGTTCTATAAGAAATGATCAGCAGGATGATTTCAGAGAGACGTGGAGAAATTTATATGAATTGGTGGTGAAATGAGCAGAACCAGGAGATCATTAAGCACGGCAACGGCAAGATTATACAATGCTCAATTCCGATGGACTTGGCTCTTTTCAACAATAATGAAGAGAGCCATCTGCATCCAGAGCCATCTATGGGAATTGAATATGGATCACAACATAGCATATTCATTTTTTTGTTGTTGTTTGTTTGCATTTTGTTTTCTTTTTCATTCTTTTTCCTTTTTGATCTGATTTTTCTTGTAAATCATGATAATTGTGGAAATATGTATAGAAGAATTGCACATGCTTAACATATATTGGATTACTTGCTAGGTAGGGGAGGCATTAGAGGGGAGGGAGGGAAAATTTTGGAACATAAGATTTGCAAGGGTGAATGTTGAAAATTGTCTATGAATATATTTTGAAAATAAAAAACTTTAATAATAATTTTAAAAAAGAAAATTCAGTATTTTACTATATCCTCAGATCTTGATCTAGATATGTCTTCTATTAGTTTATATGCTGATTTGGAATGACACAACAATTTTGAATGCTAGAATGTTTTAGGAGGTCAGAATTAAAAAAAAGTGTTTGACTTTGATTGTTAACATAATGATTTTGCCTGAGATTAGGGTTGGATGCTTTTACCCAAAGGGCTGTTAGTTCACACTGCCCCATTCTCCAATAGCAACTAGAAGAATTACAAATAATCCTTTAGGACAAATAAGTCCTAGACCTTAGATACCAGAATCTGTACTTTTCCACTTTTCTCTTTTCTTTTCTTTTTAAAAATTGGACTTGAGATTTTTGTTAGTGTAAGGAACTCATTATCAAACTTCCCCACTCCAGCACATAGATTGGTGTCTGTAATCAGTGCCCAGGTACTTAAAGAATTGCCTAGAGGCAAGAGGGTCTAATTGAGAGAGTATTGAAGTACTCCAGGTGAGAGAGGGGATGAGGGGCTGACCTAGACTAGTGACCTGTGAGTAGAAAGGGATGAATTTGAGAAAGGATGTGAAGGTAGAGGCAATAAGCCTCGCAAGTGATTGGATGGTAGGTGAAGTAGGAAGTGAGGAGCTGAGGAGTACTCCAAGTTTATGAACCAGAGTATTTAGAAGATTGATGATATCCTCAAAAGAAACAGGGAAGTAAGAAAACATGTGGGTTTTGGAGAAAAGATAAAAGTTAGTAGCCATTTAATTTTGGGTATGTTGGAGCACTGTTGGAAAATGCTCAATAGGAAGGTAGTGATGTAGGACTGGATCTCAGAGCAGAGTGGGGAATGGATACCCACATATCTATATCTATATCTATATATCTATATATTCATAATGCATGTGTGTATATATATATACACACTTATATGTGTATGTATACATACATACAGATGGATAGATGATAGATACAAATTAGCTAGGAGATAGTTATTTGCTGATAATTGAAACCATGTTAGCCAGTGAAGCTAACCAAAAGAAAGAGTAGAGAGAGAGGAAAAGAGGAGTGAGGATAGAGCCTTGGCAAACACGTGAAGAGGCCAAAAATGGATGGTAATGTGGCAAAGGATATTGAGGAATGGCATAAGAGAGGACCAAATGGAAGTGACATCATGAAAATCTAAAGAGATGAGGATATCCTGGTGGAGAGTCACTAGTTCTAATCAATAATATTAAACTGGTGGGAGAGTCCTTTTCTTGTGGAAACACTGAACTATATGTGTTTCCAGAGGACAGACTTGAGTAGAATTTTCAACAGAAGGTAAATCACTATAAGACAATTTTATTGCCTCCTCAGTATAGATTGGATCTGGCTAGGAATAAAAGGGTCAACTTGAAAAGTCTCCAGTAAACACCATAAAATCCTTGTTCTGCACATAGCTTTGCTCCCTTTTAATTTCCCTTGCTTTGACTGCTCGGGTGTGCTTTGGTGGAAAGAACACTGGACTAAGAAGTTACAAGATCTGTATGTTAATTCAACCTTTGCCTTGTGGGATTTGGGGAAACCCTCTGACTTCTCTATACCTATTTTTCATATCATAAAATGAAAGGGCTAGACTAAAGTTCCTTCGAGTTTTAAAGTCCTATATTCTCTGCCAAACTATCTTAAATAATTATAGATAAACAATACAATGCAATCCCTTCACTAAAGTTCTCCTGTGATGCTTCTTGATGGCATGGAGGTGATTCTGTGTTGTTAAAATCCTTGTCAGCAGAATTGGCAGTTCCTACCAAATTAGAAAGACTTTCAATTCAACATGCATTTATTAAGCACTTACTTTTTATCAGTCTATATTAAATGCTGGAAATGCAACCTCACATATAAATTCTGAAAATCCTTATCTCTAAGTCACAATTACAGTGATGAATTGAGTCAGTCATACATATTAATTAAGCACCTATCATGTAAGAAAGTTCTAAGCGCTAGGAATACAAATGTAGCCTATCTAAAAGCTTTGAGGAAACATCCAATTCCCATTCATTAGTAAGGACTCCAGAGTATGACCTAGCTATGTGCATTCTATAGGATTCCAAAATACTTGAATAGGGGAGCTCCTAAGCTTTAAGAAGATGGATTTGGAAGATGGGTGGATGATGAATTATTGAGACAGGGAACCCAACTGGAAAGCTATTATAGTCTAGTGAAGAAGTGATGAGGGCATAAACCAGGGTGGTAGCTAATCAAGAAAAAGCGATGAGTATAGGTCTGGTGATAGACTATCTGTCATCCAAAAACCAATCTTATTGAGTTCAGAGAGATTCATCACCACATTAGCCATTCTGTGATAACTCTTTTTCAGCTACAGAAACTCACTTAGACCTTCCAAATATAAAGGTTTAGATCTCCATTGCTGGAATAAGTATCTATAGCAAAAAAATTGTACATTCTTGCAATATTTCAAAAATCCATTTACCAAGCACTTGACATGCATCATCTAGAATCCACAGTTGAAACTAAGGTGTGTGTGTGTGTGTGTGTGTGTTGGGTATGGGGGGTGGGAGTGAGGTGACTGATAGAAACTTGTTTTTTGCTGTCAGTGAGAACAATGAACAACATACACGTAATCAAAGACTAATGGAGCATAAGCTGTGGAGAAATTTCTAAAAGAAGAGAAGGATTAAAAGCAAAAGATGAGGATCATAAACTCAGAATCTTAAATCTAGAAAGAACTTTGGAGATGGTGCAGTTGGACCGCTTCATTTTAAAAAATATATGTACATTAATTTGTTCTAACTTTTCTTTGAAGGATATCTGATCTGTGGCAATAAAATATTTTTTTGTTTTAGTAGCTTTAATTATTGTTTCATGTTAAAGAAAGCTAGACTGACAATGTATACAAGATTCTTTCTTAGTAGCCAATCAATCAATAATTATTTTATTAAATACTTATTTTATATATTGCACTGTGCCAAGCAATAGAGTATAAAAGAAATTAAAACATAGTATGTGACCTCAAGAAACTTATAATCTAATGGGGAAGATAGCATACAAACATACAAAATATATATAAAACAAGCTACATTCAAAATAAATAAGAAATAATGAACAAAGGGAAGGTACTGGAACTAAGAGAAGTTAGGAGAGGCTTCCTATAGGGGGATTTTAGTTGAGGGAAGGAAGCCAGGGAGGTCAATAGTCAGAGTGGAGGATGGAGAGTGTTCCAGACACAGGTGACAACTAAGGAAAATCCCCAGAACCTAGAAATGGAGTGTTTTGCTTATAGAAGGGTTAGGATGTCAGTGTCTTTGGATCCAAGAGTATGTAGAATTGCTAGGTTATGAAGGTTTTGAATGATAAACAGAACATTTAGTATTTTATCTCCTTATTTTTCTGTTGTGTTTTCTATTTTCTGAGAACATCACTGACTTTTCTAGGAATCAGTAAGGAACAATCCATGGGTCAAAACTTTATTTTAAAATGTAAAACCTTTCTTAGTTTTGTTGATAGTAGGTAAGTGTTCAGTGAACAAAATGAAGATTAGTGAGAGAGTAGAGCTGAGAAAGGGGACAATCTATGGGAGAAGATAGGATGGAATGAGATTACTTGTGCATAAAGAGGGGTTTATCTTTTAAGAAGGTTCTTCTCTATTTATAGGGGTAAAGGAAATATTGGTGGAAAGGATCTGAATGATGTAAAAGGATGTGGCAACAAAAGGAATCTGTCCTTGAATGACCTCAATTTTTTCAGTGAATTACTGAGAAAAATTTCTCAGCTGTTGGGATGTGGGGAAAGAGGAGAGCCATAGGATATTTGAAGTGTGATAAATAGGTTTGGAAAAATGACTGTGGGAGATAGTGAATTGATTAGGGGAGATATATATTAAAAAATTACCTTGCTACAGTGAAATCCCAATTGAGATTATGTAACAAAAATTTAACATAGTTTCATGATTTCCTCCAGGTGATTTAGGAGTATGTGAATGGAAGTGAAGATAGTGGGTGATAGGAATAATCCAAGACTGAAATTTAGCAGGGCTTTATTGGTAATAGGTTAAGGGAGGTAAAAGACTTAGAGAGAAGAAGACAGTGTACAAGCAAATTGGTTGGACCAAGACCAAGACTAAGAGGTCAAGATGGCAAAGAGAGGAAAATAACCCAAGCAAAGTGATACCTGAGAAAGAACAGAAGGATTGCAAAGCAGAGGGAGAGGTGGAATGATGATAACTTGTGGTCAGGTAAAGGAATTTCAGAGTTGAGACTAATGCCCAGGATACATATGAGTGATTTTGGCAGGGTCATGCTCTGGGATTCTGATGTTCTATTAAAGCAAATATTTTGACCAAAAAATAATTGCCATAAGGGAAAGAAGATGGGATTTGGATATAGTGACAGTGACAGCAATGCAGGGATAAGGTTGCCACCTCTACCTTCCGCCTTCCAATGTTTTGAAGTGGCTCCTTGAGGGCTATCAAAGCTTTAATATAATTTTTAAATGGCTTGTACACCATCTGCCAAAGTCATGATAGAATTTACTCTTCCCAACCTAAATATTTAAGAAGCTAGGAGAATTACTTTGAAGGAGAGGATTGAGCATTATTGGGGAAAAAAAATCATGATAGTAGATTAAGGATCTTTTTTGTTTGTTGGCTAATATTGGCTGTGGGCTTGAATAACAAAAGAGTTGAAAATGGTATTAATTCCAGATGTGTTGGTTGGACAGCCTAGCAAGTCTTCTGCTTAATCAAATATACTGACTAACAGATAATTAAGTTATGTAATGGAGAGCAGGTAAGTGGTGTAGTGGGTACAGTATGGGGCCTGGAGTCAGGAGGACTTGAGTTCAAATTTGATTTCAGACATTTAAGAGCTGTGTGAATCTGGGCAAGTTACTTAATTCTGTTTATCTCAAATTCCTTACCTAAAAAATGAGCTGGAGAAGTAAATGAGAAACTACCCAATTATCTTTGCCAGGATGGGTTACAGAGAATAAGACATAGCTGAAATGTCTCAAAAACAATAACCAGCAAGGTCAGGGTCTTGGGCGGAATGAAAGGAATGCAGGGATGAGGTTGCTAGTTCTGTCCTCCCATCACATAATGTTCCTAAGTGGCTCTTTGAAGGTTATTAAAGTTTTGATATAATTTAAAGTGGCCCTGACACTATCTGCAAAACTCTTGCTTTTAAAAAAATTTCAACAAATATTTATTCTTTCTCTTATGTGCAAGATATTATGCTTGATGTTGGGATTTAAGGGAAAAATTATAAAAATCTGTTTTAGAATAAATTTTACTATGGGAACACTTAAGGTTTATCTGCAAAATTCTTTATTGGAACTAAAAGGAATTTACTTTCCCCACCCAAAATATCAGGGAGGCTTGGAGAATTCCTTTGAAGGAGGAAGTTGAGCAATGTTAAGCTAAAAAAATTAAAAATGGCTTTAATTCCAGGCATGTTGGCTGGGCAATCCCACAAAACAGTGCTAACACTTCCCCTGAAGAAGATCTAACCTTAGGCCCAGATGAAAACTCCAGAAACTTTAGAAACAGCATCATGGAGCATACACAATTATCTGGGAAGGAACTATTAAAGGTATTCCAGCTGAGCCATAATCCTGGGATCTTGTGAGTTCTATAAATAATACCATATGGAAAATGCCATTCTCCTTGGCAGCATGGAAATCTATGGGGAATTGTATTTATGTGTTTTGTTATTTTCCTTGTCAATTTGAAAAGTCTTTATAGTAAGGTAACAATATATTTTATTGGAATGGATTTCTATAATGGAGAGGAAAAAGAGGTGTTATGTGTAGATAGACAAGCCCCCTCAGCCTCAGGGACATCTATGTTCTAATACTGCCTGGCTGTGTGATCCTGGGATAATTGCTTAATCTATCTGTGTTCCAGGCAACTCTCAGGCTAAATACCCTGGGATAATTTATATCGTGAGAAGGAATTTCCTCTCTAGGAAACTCAGTACATAAATCAAAGCACAGGTTTATATAATTTATTTTGGTATTTGTCTTAAATGAAATATTTTTCTATTTGATTTATGGTTCCTGGGTTTTGATTGTGAATTCCTTGTATATGGCTACAGCCACATTTGCATAACTAGGATTAATCCCAAATAACACCTGGAGTAAAAAAGGATCCATAATTTCTAGACTTGGAAGACCAATTTTAATATAATGAAAAAAAATTTTCCATACACAATGAAAGAAGTTCCATCTTTCTTTTTCAAATATCACTAGTCACAAAAGTTCTAAATACATTTGAATCAGTTAAATAGATTCATGCTTAACTGCTTCAGTCTCTCTTTGAGAGGGAATGAGAAGTCTGAATCCTGCCTTTCACATGATTCTCCTCCCCTTTTCCTCCTCCCCTTTTGCTCTCTGAATCATTGGCCCTTAGTGTTTAGACTTTCCCCATGTATTCCCGGTGGAGTCAAGATTACAAAAAGGCTTGTATGTCTAAGTCCTAGTCAGATTGTTTGTTCTCTGTTATTTTTCAGAAAATCAAGAACTGAACAATCATGGCTGGGAAGCCCATACTATATTACTTCGATGGAAGAGGCAGAATGGAATCAATCCGCTGGCTCTTGGCAGCTGCTGGTGTGGAGGTAGATGTTTAATTTCTTAAATGTATTCTTTTTCTTCAGATTGATTGAATATTTACTAATGGAGAAATCACCAAGAATTCACTTAATGGTTTCCTTGAAAAAAAAGGGTCTAATTATTGTGATCATCATTTTTTTTTCTTTAACAGTAAATTGAGTCTCAGAGCAAGTTGAAGGTCAATTTATCTTGATAATTAAATCTTGATTGAGTTCTCCTTCTGAAAGTGGAAACAGTATAGATCATTGATGAGCAAATGTGGATCCAAGTCCTGATGATACCACCAGCTAGCTATACATTTGGCAAAACTTGCATCTCTGAGACTCAATTTCTTTATTTATAAAATAGAGGGATTGAATTATATCAACTCTGTGATCCCTTATAGCTTTAACATTCTGTGATTCTATGATTTGCCCATACTGTAATGACTCTAGAAAAAAGTTTTTTATGCTTTAACATAAAAAACAATTGTATTTCTGATTAATTACACTAATAGAGAATTATGGCTTACTATTATCAAGTTAAAAGCCCAATGTTTTGGAGAATTGAAAAATACCAAGAAAGGGACAGCTAGGTGGTGCAGTGGAGAGCACATTGGTAAGTCATCAAAAATATTGCATTAAGAATATAAAGAAGGATTCTTAGAATAAACTATTTAAGAACAGTTTGATGAAAGCATTAGAATCATTGATGCACAGCTAAAAGGAATCTAGGAGGTTATTTAGTCCAACCTTCTCATTTTTGCAAATGAAAAAACTGAGACCCAGACAAATTAAGTAACTTGCTTAGGATCACCCAGCTAACAAATGTGTTATCTAAGGCAGGATTTGAATTAAAGTCTTTGTAACTCCTACTCATACCACTCAGTTGTCTTCAGTGATCTCTAAGGTCCCTTTCAATGAGAACATTCTATAATTCCATTGCTCTAGTAGCGTCATGTGTCCTTCTCTTTTCTAGTATGAAGAAAAGCTTTTCAAAACAGCTGAAGATTTTGAGAATTTAATTAAGGGTAAGTTCAAAGCCTTGTTATGTTATGCTAGTCCATGAAAATCAGATTAACTACCATTGCCTTGCCTGAAAATACACAGAAAGTCTCTAAAATCCCTTGAAGCCCCCAAATTTTCTGATTCTACAGTTGTGAAAAAGCACCTTATAAATCACAGTATAGATGGGGAATTACACGGGACACTACACAAGTGTGCTTCTCTGTACCTCAGATATAGAATTTGAATTTCAAAATAACTACATCAGGAAAGAAAGTAAAGCTTTTTTTCCTGTCTCCTGAAACAAAGAGCTTTTGGCTTCTGTAGAAGAATAATGGTGGAAGGAAAAAGTGATAGGATTGAAGACTGGAAAGGTGAGATTGGAGATGGATCATGTGATTATGTGAATGTGAAGAAAGAGTAGGCAAATGGGAGTTATTGAATTTTTTGTTTTGTGTGCAGAAATGACTTGATAATTGCTTTCCTTCTTGTTAACTTGACTGTAAAATGGGGTGATAATACAGTAACTGTATCCTAGAGTTGGGATGAACAAATGAGATAATATTTAGTTGAGGTGAAGTCCTTTATAGCTCTCAATCTATGATCCTATAATCCTAATTTTTACCCCCAAAATATACATACATAAATATTAGCTGGTACATAAGAATACAAAGTATTGCAGTATCAGAGGATTAGAGAAGACTGCATGGAAGAAGTGGTGTTTGAGTTGGATCTCCTATGATGGGCAGGATGCCAACAGAAAGGAGATAATAGAGAAGTGCATTCCAGAAGTAAGGCACAGAAGTCTGTGTGTGCATTTGGGCAAATAATCCATGAGTAGCATAATGAAAGAGGTTTCATATTCCTGGCAAGCTGCCCTTAAATGAAGCAAAAACCTAATTAGAATGTAATTGGGAAATGTTTAAGAAAATAAATAAAAATACAACACAGATAATGTTAATTTGTGGTTTTCAAAGTCAATGTGTAGCCTACAGGGAATGCAGTCTATTTGACTTTGACTTTACTAGGTCACATAGTGGATAGAATATCTACCATAGTGGATAGAGTTCTCTTCCTAAATTCAAATTTGGCTTCAGACACTTATTAGATCTAAGACCCTAAGTAAGTTACAGGGTTAACCCTATTTATCTCAGTTTCCTTATCTGTAAAATGAGCTTGAAAAGGAAATAGCAAACCACTCCAGTATCTCTACCAAAAAATCCCCCAAACCGGTCACAAAGAATTGGGTCATGACTGAAAAATGACTAAACAACAAATATGAAATGAGGTTTGAAAGTCCATTGGATCTGGACTGAGAATGGGAGAGGATGTAGTTTGGACTTTATTCAGGAGGTAATAGGGATCAATAAAAGTCTTTTTTGAACAAAGATGGATGACACAATCAGACTTGTGTGTCAGAAAGATTAATCTAGTATTATATTGAATGGAATATTGAATGGAATGGTCAGTAGATACCTATTGGGAGGTAACTGCAAAAAGAACAGAAGAAAGTGCCTAAGGTCATCCATTTTTCAGATGAGGAAACTGAAATTCAGGGAAGTTAGCATAGTGACAGGTATATAGTAAAGTGCTCAAACGTGCTTTTCATTCATTCATTTATGTAGGTTTAGGAGTTATACCTATGGAAAGGGTTGCTGAAGATATGGGTAGAGATGGTGTAGAGATTCAAAAGAAAAAAGCCCAGCACAGAGCTTCAGGGAATAGAATTTTGCAAGAGGAGGTCATTTGGTAACCTTTCAAAGAGCAGTTTTGGTAGTTTTGTTGATAATTTCTGTACTTGTAATGAAAGATATATACAAAACACCTCTCCCCATCCCCCTTCTTACATGAAAGCAGAGACATAACTGATATGAAACGATCTACATTGGTATGTATATGAAATCCTTAGAGAATGGTAAGTAGCCCAGTTTTACCACTACATGGGATAAGTGCATAGATGAATTAAAAATCAATTATTAAGCATTTACTGTATGTCAAATACTATTTTAAAATCTGGAGATACAAAAAAACCCAACCACAAATTCAGACAATGCTTGCTCTTACAGAACTCATATTTTAATGGGAGAGATGGTCAAGAAGTAAAAAAATTGATTTCCAACCTTTTGGAAACTTTTCCAACCTCATTTCATATTTGTTGTTTAGTCATTTTTCAGTCATGACCCAGTTCTTTGTGACCAGTTTTAGGGGATTTTTTGGTAGAAATACTGGAATGGTTTGCCATTTCCTGTTCAATTTGATTTGGAAAGTTACTGGATTGGTGAGTGGAGCCTTAGAAGAGTATGTTGATATAACTTTTCTAGTAGCGATAGATGTATTAATTTAATTGTGGTTCCAGATTTGAAAAGGCAGTAGAGACTACAAAGAATATGAGCCAATGGCAAAGTAGCTACTGGCCAAGAGACAGCTGGGAAAAGAAGTAGAGCCAAGGATTAGCCAATCTGATATGGGAGACTCTTGAGTCACTTAGTCCTACAAAGGACCTCAGATCAAGACTTTTGGAGTTGAAAGGACTAAGGGTCTCTGGGCTAGTGAACAAAAGCAGTTAGTCTAGCCAGAAGTATGGAAAGTAAAAAAATTATTGGGTCCAAGACTGTAAAGATTATGGAGATCATGGGAAGAATGTGATTTTTTTTTTAGTCTTATGGTAATTCTTCAACAGATTTTTAAAATGACAATAAAGCTCATACTTTGACAAATGTTAGTAAGTAATCTAATTACAACAAAAATCCTTAGAGAAATAAATCTGATTTGTTACCTATCCAAGGACAGGATTTGTATGGTATTAAAAAGACTAAGTTTTAAATTCAGCAAATACATTTTAGCTTAATGAAAAACACCCATTTCTAGATATCTTACTTATAAAACTTAAGCAGAAAATAATCAGATTAAATCTTTTATTTACTTACCAAAAAAAGCATCCAATGAATCAAAAGGTATGGGTAAATTTGGTTTTATATGAGCCCCCCAAATTATTTTTCAAGTATTTCCTTCTAATTATTAGTCAATATACATTAAGTCAATATAACCATAAAATAAAAACTATGTATGTCACCAAAGTTATAAAGGTCCACTTAATTTTTTTTTACAAAAGGGAGAGAAAGTAACTGAAAAACTACAAGATTTAATCATTACTACCCAAAGCAGAAACATGCTAGTCTGTGGTACTATTTCATCTCTGTAAAATTACAAATATAGTTCCTGCCTTCAGAATAACTAAAAGTAAAGAGTCTGTAGTGAAATGTTTCGCCCATTTTGTTAAATATGCTGAAGTTTGCCTGCTAATTGCTCAAAAAATGAAGAATTTCCAACATATAGTTTACTTATGTATTACATTTAAATAGAACAATATTAAATATTCAAAATCTACATTATAAAATGGGAGTTATGCGAGTTATTTGTGCAGCCAAGTAACTTGATAATTGTCATCCTTCCAAAAAACTAGTTAGGAAGGACAAATTGGAAAAGCTAGATATTGGAGGTATGGAGATCAATTAGAAACATATTGAAACAATCTAGATGGGAGATGATAAGAACTAAGGTTTGGTAGTAGGAGCTGGGGAGAGTATAGATCAGTCTATCAACATGCATTTATTAAACATCAACTGTGTGGAGAAATGAAAGTATTTTTCTTCAGAGAGCTTATATTCTTTAAAAGGAAGGAATATATACAAATATAATAATTAGTAATAGTTTATATAGCACTTTAAGGCCCACAAAGCTCTTTATGAATTTGATTCTTACAATAACCCTGTAAACTTGGTGCTATTATGGTCCCTATTTTACAGATGATGAAGCTGATGGTAATAGGTTAAGTAATTTGCCCTACTGAGACAGAAATTAAAATTAAAATTTTGTCTTTCCACTTCTAAGTCCAAAATACTACTCTTCCACCTATGTAAGTGACCACAAGGGAAGAGAATAAATATGGTTTAAACAAGAATTGTAACTTTCTTGGACTTTAGTTTCCTCTACTATAAAATAAGAGAGTTGAACTAGGTGACCTCTAGGGTCTCTTATGGTTCCAGAACTATGGCTGTATGACTCTGCTCCAGTGAAGGGGAGCATGCTACTGATTTAACTTCTCTTTCTGTTTTTAGGTGGAAAACTAATGTATCAACAAGTGCCAATGGTTGAAATGGATGGAATGTACATAGTGCAAACCAGAGCCATTCTGAAATATATAGCAGCAAAATACGACTTGTATGGGAAGGACCTGAAGGAGAGAGCATTGTACAGTAATCATTGCATGCTTAAAATAGAACATAGAAGCCACCCTTTTCATTTTAGGAAATTTCTTCTTAATAATTGAGATTTGTCCTGGGTCCAAGTAGAGTTCAAAAGCAACAGATACATAGATGACTTGTTCAGGAGAGAAGATATGGCTTTAGATCTCTAAAACAAACAAACAAACAAACACAGAAATTCCCCACCAAACCCCTTCCCTCCAAAAATAAGTTAAAATAATTTTTACTGATTTGAAAAAAGCATGAATTCAAAAGCAATAAATGTCTTCACTACTTACTAACTCAATGCAAATGAAGGTATTACATCTCACCATGGATAGAACACTGACCCTGGGCAAGTCACTTTTAAAGTACTGATTGCCTTGCCAAAAAAAAAAAAGTTATTCTGTGTGTATCCTGGATGAATGTCAATTAACAGGCATTTAGTAGGCACTAACTATATGCTATATGCTATTCTAGACTATGAGGATATTAAAACAAAGAATGAAAAAAATTTGAAACTTTTAATTCTCAAGGAGTTTTTTATGTTCTATACTAAGAACTGGATTCAAGTCCAGTCTTGGACACTAATTGTTTGACCTTAAAAGGTTATTTAACCTCTTAGTGCTTTCCTAAAATGATAAATGACAGATGATTTTCAAATTTGCATAATTGCAAGAGTAGCCCATGCTGATGAAATCATAGGTGCAGACAAAAACACAAAACTGAAACAACTCATAGTGAATTCTGCTTTACAATGGTGGTCATGAGATTGTGAGTTCCTTATAGGCATGGATTGTCTTTTGCCTCTTTTTGTATTCCCAGCATTTAATAGAGTCTCTGGCACCTAGTAAGTACTTAATAAATGTTGATTGATTGATTAGTTGTATGACTGTCTAAACCAAGAGAAAATGTCCTTTAAAACAAAGCTTGATGTTTTTTAAACCCTGAATTAAGCTTCTTCCATTTTAAAGGATATCCTAGCTACCAATTTGTAGATAGACCATTTTTAGTATCTGAACCTCAGCAAATTTATGATTGATTAGGCAGAGCTTTATCCTGAGGTTTGTGACCTTGTTTACTTGAATATTTTGATAACTGTATTTCAGTTTAATTAACTTCCTTTGTAGATTACTATATATTGTAAATTATTATGTATTTTCAATGCATTAAAATATTATTCTGAGAAAGGGTATTTGGTTATATTTAGATTGCTAATGAAGTTTATAACAATAAAAAGGTTAAAAATCTCTGGATTAGAGAAAAAGCAGAAAGTGTTCAACACAATAGGATCATAGATGTAGAGTTGAAAGCAACCTTGGAAATCATCTAGTCCAAATCCTTATTTAAGGTGAGGAAAATGAGGTTCAAAGGAATAAATTTTCTATTCAATTTGAATTGTCAGTGATAACTGCTCTTGAAATGAACAGATATGTTTCAAGAGAAAAGCAACAAGAGGCAGCTAAATAGTATAATGGATAGAGCACCAGCTCTGGAGTCAGGAGAGCTTTCGTTCACATCTGGTCTCAGACATTTAACACTAACCAGCTGTGTGACCCTAAGCAAGCCATTTAACCCAGACTGTTTTGGGAAAAAGAGAGAAGCAACAATTTTCATCTAATTTCTTTTCTGTGGGCAGGTTTGTTCTTCAAGATATGACAAGTATTTGGAACTTTACTAAGAAGTCTTTGGGCAAGTGCCTGGTAGAATGAATATTACAATTTTGGCATGCTTGTGATTTCATTGGCAGAGGGAATTCTAGTAAGAAAAATGTTTTTTAATAATACAAGTTAGCAACAATTATGTTTTAACAGGCTTAGGGACTTGCTTTCATTGACTTCTCTAGAGCCATACAGCCAGTGTGTGTCAGAGATGGGACCTGAACACAGAGACCTGAACACAGGCTACCTAATTTGAAGGCTGGCTCCATAATGAAGGGCATATTTCTTGGGCATTAATTATGTTCTCTACATTTATTAATTGCTGAAACTGACATCTTTTGAGATCCATATTTCTTAATATTTCTGGAGAATGAACATTCTTTTTCCCCCCCTCCCCTCAAAAAAAGCCAAAACTGGTTTGGGATAGGAGGATGCTGAGCACCTGCCTTTTATGGAAGAATAAAATGAAAGTAAGGAATAATAGATTGCAAGATCATAGTTTAGAGCAGGAGGAAATCTTAGGAGTCTTTTAATTCAGTTACTTTTATAGATGAAGAAACTGAGGCACCGAACCTTTAAGTAACTTGCCCAATGTCACACAGATAGCAGATGGCACCTTCCTGAGAGGAACTCATCTTCCTGAATTCAAATCAGACCTCAGATACTTTGCTTCAGTTTCTTCATCTGCAAAATAAGCTGGAGAAGGAAATAGCAAACCCTAACCTCCAATGCAATCACAAAGAGTCAGATATGCCTGAAATGACTGAACAACAATGAGGAATACTAGGAAAACCAAGTTCAAACTTTGCCCCTGATTCATGTCAGCTATCCTGGGCAAGTCATTCTTTGAACCTCGGTTTCCTCAACTATAAAATAGGGATAATAATACCTGTAATATTTAGCTTATATTATTGACAGGCTCAAATGAAATCATATAGGTAAAGAACTTTGTAAATTTTAAAGCTTTCTCTCTCTATATCAATTATTGTTAGATTCTTCTTCAGTCACTTCCCTTAGTAATCATATTTTCATTTATACCATTTTTCTTTTCCAGTATTGACATGTATGTGGAAGGGATGAGGGATCTGAATGACATGATTATGTTCTTCCCATTTTCTTTGCCTGAAGAAAAGCAAAAGAATCTCAGCTACATCCTCGAGAGAGCCACTGAAAGATTCTTCCCAGTGTATGAGAAGGTATGGAAAAGTGAGGCAGTGCGAGTTCCATCTGCATAGTCACTGAATTACAGACACCTTCTTTACTTCATTCTCAGCAAATACATGATAATGTGGAAACATTGGAGGCCCTGTAGTACAGAAGAAAGAACACTGACTCTGTGGACAGAGGATCAGATCCTGCCTCTGTCATTTATTACTTGTGGAAGTGTGGACATGTCACTTACTAATCCTGGACCTCACTTTCCTAAACTTTACAAAGTAAGGCAGCAACTTACAGTAGATTGAATGCTGGATTTGAAGTTAGGAAGACCAGAGTTCAAATCCTGCCTCAGACATTTAACAGTTGTGTGACTGGTCATGTTACGTACCCTATCCAGCCCTTAGTTTTTTCACCTATAAAACAAAGAAGCTGGACTTAATGACCCCTAAGGTCACTTCCAACTCATAATCTATAATCCTATGAATTCATAAAGAGCTAAAACTAGGGAAAAATAAGATAGGCAGACACTCAGAACTCAGCATCAAAGCATGCAATAAAGGGCACTTGATATTCATTTTTTATATTGAAAAATTATATGGTCCTAGCACGAATATCCTTGAGTTCTTATGTAACTTTTTGGACTGTTAAATATGGGAAATACTGGTGGCAAAATTCCATGCGCTCTTTCTATAAAAATGGAAAATTTTGATGACATTTTTCTAAACCTATATATAAAATTGGTACAATTTAGTCTTTCTGGGTTAAAGATTTACCAAATTATTTAATATGCACACATTAATCACATCAGAAGATCCAACAGCATCAACCTATCAACAAGCATTTATTAAAGAGCCAACTGTATACCAGGGACTGTGTTCAGCACTGAAGATACAAAGGCAAATAAATGAAATAGATCCTGCCCTCAAGGAGCTTACATTCTTATATCTAAAAGTGAGTGTGTACATATATATGTGTGTATACACACACAAATAAATACAACATAATTTTGGGAGAAGACATTACTAATTTGGGGGAGTATTCAGGAAAGTCGTCATGTAGGAGGTGACTTTTGAAATAAGCTTGGAAGGAAACTAGGAACTCCCTGAAGGTTGAGGTAGAATGAGTGGATTCTAGGCATGGGGACCAAATTGTGCAAATATATGTAGTTAGGACATGGGAAGCCTGGTATGAGAATTAGGAAGAAGACTAGTTTTTCTACACTTTAGTCTATGTGAGTGGGAATAATATATAATAAAGGTTGAAAAATTGGTTGGAGTCAGGTTGGGAAATGCTTTCAATCTTATAGTATTACATTTATCAAATGTTTTATGATTATCAAAGAGTTTATAAGTTTATAAAATAAATTTATAAGTAAGTTTATTTTACTTGATCCTTACAATAGCCCTGTTAGGTAAGAAAAGCAAGAATCATCCCCATTTTATGGATGCTGAAAAGAAGTTTCAAAGGAAGTACAGTGAATTGCCTAAATAGTAAGTGACAGAGTTAGAAAGTCTTTCTGACTCCACCTTGGGAATTTCATCCCTAAGAATGTGAGTTTATAGATCATATTTTTATTTGAATGTAGGAGACAACAAAATATAACACTAGATTTGAGATCTGAAATCAAGGTTCCAATTCTAGCTCTGCCATTTTGTAGATGTATACTTTTGATGTGAATTTAATCTCTTACCCTGTCAGGAAGAAGCCCATTTGACAATTATCAGATATAACCAATTCTCAGATTATCTTGTTAGTATAGAGTGATTGTGAGAATGGAACTCTTTCGTCTATCCCTCAAATCTCTATGCATCTTTAAACTTTCTTATGCATAGAAACCAAATTGTGCAAATATATGTAGTTAGAACATGAAAAACCTTGTGTGAAGAATAGGAAGAAGGCTAGTTTTTCTGCACTTTAGACTATGTGAGTGGGAATAATATGTAAGGAAGGTTAAAAAAATAGGTTGGAGTCAGGAATGGCTACATATATATATACATATATATGTATATATATGTATATATATGCTGTCTATATTGTAGTATTCTCCTTCGTATGTTACAAACTCCTTGATGATGGAATTAGATTATTTTTTGCCTTTTTATCCCCATCTCTTTACACAGTGCTATGCATTGTTCAGTACTTTTCAGTCAAGTCCAATCCTTTGGAGTTTTCTTGATAGAGATACTGGAGTGGTTTTGTCATTTCCTTTTTCAGCTCATTTTATAGATGAGGAAACTGATTCCAACAGGATTAAGTGACTTGACCGGGATCTTACAGCTAGTAAATGTCTGAAGTAGATTTGAACGCCAAAAGATGAGTTTTCCTCACTCTATTCATTGTGCCAACTAGATGCTATGCATCTAGTGCTATGCTATGCACTCCTTTTTAAGGAGTATTTAATGAATATGTATTGAATTTTTGAGTAATGTCTGAAACAGAAAAATTTGTTGTACTAGACTTGTTACACAAATTTTTGTGGTGTTACACAAATTTCCGAGATCTCTGTCATAGTGGAGAAGAAATTTATCCATAGGTTTGTAAATTTCAGTTTGTCATAACAGATAATTCACAGAATGGATCATAACAGAAAATCTATTTTAAAATATTTAAGGTTTTGGTACTTAGGTTTTTTTTTTTTAAAAAGGAATGTTAAGAAAATTTTAGAAGCAGTATTGTCTCAATAACCTACAACTCTTGAAGGTAGCTTGTCAATACCACCTGAAAATGTGGACAATAGATGATCCCATTGGCTCCTAATGTGGATAAAGGACAATGACAAAAAAAGGAATCAGATTCTACTGTAATTTGGGTCTAGGAGATGCCATGTCACTGATTGTTATAGCTAAAAGAGACCTTGGCTTGTCCTTGAAATTTGCAAATTTTATTTTTGAAGTTTTGTGACTTTCCTTAAGCTTAAGGATATTTCCTTCTGGTTGAGATATCTCCCCACATTCTAGGATCTGCTGGGGTTTTTTTTTTCCCTTCCACTGAGATTCCCTTTTATTGCTAACTTGGTGTCTCCTGTAAAATTACATATATATTGCACAACATGACTGTCTGTGGGTTATTGGCTACAATGGTATTGACTGCTGCTAAATGAAACTGCTTAGAGTTCTATTATTGATTACACAGTTGTTGAATTTAATGCGGCCCTGAATTCATTGTTATTGTCTGCCTTATTGCATGTTATTGCTTGGTATCTATGCTTCTTGGTTGTTATTACTATACAAAACTACATATTTTTTTGTTTGCATTTGCATTATTGCTCTGTTGAATACATTTTAAAATAGAATTTGAGACAACTAGAAGTCAAGACTTTAGACATTTGTTGTCTATCACTGAGGAATTTTAATTTTAGTAATAATAATAGATAACATTTATGTGCTAGACACTTTACAAATTTCATTTCATTTGATTCTCATAATATCCCTGTTTAGATAGTCTAATATGTGATGGGCAGAGGTTTGTGAGTGTACAAATTGAAATGTCTGGTCAAGCTTTAAAAAGATAAAAAAAAAAAGTCAAGAGGTTCTCTCTTTGTCACTGATCCTACAGGCATTAAAAGATCATGGGAAAAATTATCTTGTTGGCAACCAGTTGAGCTGGGCAGATATACAGCTGCTTGAAGTCATCCTAATGGTTGAAGAAATCAAGTCTGATGTTCTCTCTACATTCCCTAAGCTTCAGGTAATTCCATCAAAAGTGTATCATGTACATACCCTTTGATTTACATGTTGTCTTCCCCTTTTGAAGTAAGCTTCTTGAGGGCAGGAAAGGGTTTTATTTTTTTCTTTTTATCTCCAAAACTTAGTGTAGTGCCTAGAACCCAAAGAAAGACTAATATATGTTTGCTCATTACTTGAAAAAGATCTGAAATTTCCCTTGTATGAATCCTTTCTCTACTGAACCAAACACTATCTTACAAAGTATCCTTCATAGATGGCTTCATAAGCTGTCGTGGCCCAAAATAGCCAACAGTTATTGAGCACCATTCTGATAATAAGCCTTAATGAATTTAACTGCATATGTTGTCTGATGGTGAACAAATAGCCCAAGGCTAGGGCTAGGCCCAAAGCTCAAAATATTTCCAGTTTGGTGGGACCACCTAAAACTTTCATTTTACAAGTATAGTTTTTGAGAATTATTAGTCTCCTCCACACCACTTTGAGCAAGGAGAGGAAAATTTTAATGGAAGACATACTAAGGCAAGGCCCTAAATTTGATAAATTTATCAATTTATCTATTAATTAATCAATAGGACCAATTATGCACAAAATACTGTGCTGGTCTCTGGGAGTATAGATAGGAAAGTATAAAAATGAATTTCCTGATCTTTGTCTTCCAGGGGACTACTGTCTATCAAATTTTGCTAAAGCTTTTCTTTTAGATTTCCTATGTAGCTATTTTGACTGTGGGCAGGAGTGGTTTGAAGCCACTATTGGTGTAGAGAAATTCCGTTAGACAAACTCAACCCATAAGTGAAAATCAATACTCTGTAGCTTATAATTTTAGAAGACTCCTGGAAATAATAAGAACTCAAGTGACATGCTCCGAGTTTGGAGACTAATAGGTGTTCCATCCACTACCTCAAGTTACTACTTCCAATTTGGCTTTTAACAAGCCTATACAAATAACTAAGAGGGAAAAAAACCATGTGAGATACACATTTTTTAAAAATAAAGCTGTTTCCTCATGTATTATATTAAATAACTGAAAAGTGGGTCTTACACATTTGTAGAACAGAGAGTTCATGGACTTTCAAATAGCACTGTCCATAGGGTGAAAATGCTTGTCATATCTTTTCCCCTGGATGAAATGGTTTCCAAAGGGTCTTGAAAACTGCATCTCTGGGACCCTGCTTCAATGTGCAAGGCTTTACAGGTGATGTCATTTCTTTTTTCATTTTAGGAGTTCAAAGCCAGAATCAGCAAACTCCCCAGAATTCAGAAATTCCTTCAGCCTGGGAGTCAAAGAAAGCCGCCAATAAATGAGAAAGATTTTGAAGCTGCAAAGAAGATATTCAAGATTGATAAAACTTTGATTCTTAAACACATGAGCTGAATATTCTCAATTAAAGAATTCTAAAGAACACAATTAAAACTTTAGTTTCCATCTGTAGTCATGCCTTTAGAAATACTAGGATTTGCACCTGTAGCATTCCTAGGTTCAATAATTAGCAAATATGATTCCTCCCTAGAGAGCTAAATGTAAATCAGAAAATCTAGTTTTGCTTATTATAAAACTTCATTTAATTAAACTTCACCTTACTCAATGTTATAGAATCATAATTATCTTCTCATTTTTATTCAAAATTTAATAAATAGCTAAATTTAAAGCCAGAAGAAAACATAGAGATTGTTGAGCATCATCCCTGCTCCAACACATCACAGTGCTTTTTATTGGAACAGAAACTGAAGCCCAGAATTAATAAAATGATTTACTCCAAGGTCACATAAATGGTAAATAGTAAAACAAGGAATTCAAACTCAGGTCAGCTATAAAATGTGGATAATAATAGCACTTACCTCCCAGGATTATTGTGAAGATTAAATGAAAAACAATTGATAAAGTGGTAGTAGAGTCCCTGGAATATTGTAGCGGCTCAAGAAATGCTTGTTCCCTTCTCTGATCACTATTCCTCTCCCCATTCTGAGTAGTTCCATTTTAATGCTACTTCCTCTCCAATTAATCCAACATTTTCTGCATTCTACTTTTGGGGGGAAGTTACAAATCATGAGTATATAAGATAATAAAGCTTAGTTTTAAAAACTACCTGATGATTGATTAGGTTCAATATAGATTTGAATCTTTTATACTTGTCCTTAAGGACTTTCCACAAAAGAAGAAATATTCACTCTAAAGGATTTAGGCAGGAAAGTTATCTGATAATATTTTAGAAAGATTTTCAATTTTTAAAAAAATGGTTGTTTTACTCTGTTAAATAGAAATTTCAATGAAAGAAGATGCCCATGTTTCTGTCTCTCATTTCTTAATCATAGTTTTACTTGTATAAAAAAAAAGATTACTTTCAAGACTATCAAGGAAAACAAGTGAAGATTAAATTAGAAATTTTCCTCTTTTGAAACAGCTAATGACTTGTAAACTTAAGTGAGAGTTTCAGGAAAGAAATCCAGTGGTTTCATTTTTCCAAGCAGATAATTTACCTGAGTACCATTTTACAAAGCAAACAAAATAACAGCAGTATGGTCAAGGGAAGTTTAGGTTTTCATTTGGGTTATCTAGTTTTTTGTTTTTCTACTTATTCAGTGTTACTTATTAAAGCTCAATCTTGTAAACCCAAAGTAAGTGTAACAATGGTGGGGTAAGATCGAAAAGGGTCTGGGAGGAAAGGGCTAATGACATGAACTTCAGGCTATGCTCAGGTTTCAGATTTGAAGCCAGAAAAAGTTGAGATAACAGTGCTTATCCCCTTTGGCTTCCTCTAGCTCTTGAAAATTAGTTGGCCCTCAGCAGCTACAGCTAGGCAGATCTACATTTCCCTTAGCCTCAGTCTCTTTATATAATGAGGGGGTTGAACTAAATGGCCCAAGAAATCCTTTCCAACTTTACCAGGGGAGATGTGGAGCATCTAGTTGGGGAGAGATCAATACCCATTTCATGTCTTACTTAGGATGATTAAAATAGATTTTGTCATAAGTAGCCTTATAAATACGTCAGGGGCAGCAGGAAAGTTTGCCTGACCATTATATCAAGCCTCCCTATCTGCTTTATATTATCTGAAATCCCTTTTTAACAGCAGAAAAGTTTTTCAACAATTAGGGGGTAAATGCCTATAGCCTTTGATCCAGTAATACAACTATTAGGTCTGCATCCCAAAGACATAATAAAAAGGGGAAAGAACATATGTGTACAAAAATATTAAAAGCAGTTCTTTTTTGAGGTGGCAAAGAATTGGAAGTTGAGGGGATGTCAATCAATTGGGGAATGCTGAACAAATTGTGGTATATGAATGTAGTGGAATATTATTTGTTCTATAAGAAATCAAGAGCAGGCAGATTTCAGAAAATCCTAAAAAAAACTTACACGAACTGATGCTGAGTGAAGTGAGCAGAATGAGGAGAACATTGTACATAGTAACAGCAGCATTGTGTAATGATCAACTATGATAGACTTAGCTTTTCTCAGCAATACAATGATCCAAGACAATTCCAAAAGGATCATGATGGAAAATGCTTTCTACATACAGACAAGGAACTGTTGGAGTTTGAGCATTAGATACAAACACACTATTTTCATTTTTGTTGTTTTTTCATGTTTTTTTTCCTTTTGTTCTATGTCTTCTTTCACAACATGACTAATGTGGAAATAAATTGTACATGATTTCACATGTATAATCTATAGCAGATTACTTGTCTTCTTGGAGGAAGGGAAGAAAGGAAGAAAAGTCAGGAACTCAAAATCCCTTGCCATCACTGTCCATTTGTACAGAGAGATAGGAATACCTCTGAGATTTTAGTTTAATGTGTTTAGTGACTCTTATGTGCAAAGCACCTTTACTTATTGTATCTAATGACTCTTACATGCAAAGCACCTTCAAAATTGCCAGCGAATCAAAGGTAGCAATATTAATTATAGTAATTAAGTTGAATTGTTATTAATTACAATAATTAAAAAAGGAAGGATGCCAAAATCTCAGAAAATATTTCAGTTCTGTTATTCTCCCCTCCTTCTCCACCCCCCAATAAAATGACCAAGAAAACATTAATGACTCAAGTCATAGACCAAAAACTTTTTGGAAGAACCCCTCTACTAAGGCAGATTAGCAACTATTTTCTAATTTAACTGAACGGTTAAATAATTTGCCCAGCTCAAATTACCAGTATATGTCAAAGATAGGATTTGAATCAGATCTTACTCAAGTTCTATCCACAATATTATATTCCCTACTTTTATAGCATTATACAATTTTTGTGGGAATAATCTATATTAAGCACATTTTTATAAGGGTGGTAACAGAAAATGATAGGTAAGCAAACCACCTTGTTATAGTTATATAATTTACTGAAAAATAGAGCAAAAAAGAGCTATTGTTGTGAAAGTTTGTCAACTACCACCACATTGCAGTGAAAAGAGCACTAGAGGGGAAATCAGGGGAGCAGCTCTGCCCCTTATTACCTGAAGAACCTAGGGAAAGTTATTACATCTCCCTCAGCCTCAGTCTCTTTATATAATGAGGGGGTTGAACTAAATGGCCCAAGAAATCCTTTCCAACTCTATGATCTCATTAAACTCTATATGCACAAAGTAATTGTAAACCCAAGCTTGACTGGATCCTGGCCTGTCTCCAATCTGTTTATCACAAAATCATGATTTCAGTTTGTTTCTCACGGACATCAAAAATAAGCTGAAATTTTACTTTGTTTTCTAATGCTCCATATGGGCAACCCCATTGGCAAGAAATGCATTCATCAGAATAGATACACCCTGATGTGCCCAGGCTCTAACCATCACAACCCTATACTCAGATTTCCTTCCATGAATGGGATTGTGCCAGTTGTGCCAGAGCCATAGCAACATGCCAAGGATTATAGTGAAAGAATTACAGCTTTCCCAGTTTAGGAGATTATTTGAACAAAAGAACCATATGTTCAATGAGGACTTAAGTGCTGAGTCACTTTGAATGTCCAGCCATGGGGAGCAATAGCTGGACCTTGCTACTGCCAGGCCACTCAGATTACCAGCTTTTAGCTAACAGACAACCCACACCACCAGCATGTCCAATCCAATCAGAATGGAGCTGCAATGACCCATGATTTTTTGTTCTTGTTAACTGTTTTTCCTGACTTGGAAGGATGTGTAATTTCAGATCTGTGGGAGTGCATGGACTCAAGCTTTTAGAAAAACAAACATATCACTATATCAGTCCATTTTATGATGTCCCACTAACAAATCCATGCGTTTTATTACATGTGTAAGTCACTATTGTGATCAATTTAACAGATACTTTAACAGATACATTTTCTTATACAATCCGCTTTTTTTGTCATTTGAATGTTAGAAAATTCATGTTTGATGTTAAGTTGTTAAGTTCATAATAGAAAATGCTTAAAAAACCCCCACAAAATAGGGGGCAGCTAGTTGGTGCAGTGAATAGAACCCAGACCTGAGTTCAAATGTGACCTTAAGCACTTAACACTTCCTAGCTGTGTGACTCTGGGTTTCAATTCTAGCTTTGACATTGTTCAAGCTAAGTTTCCTAGGTGCCCCCAGGCATTCCTATTCTTCTATAAGATTTTATTTGGTGATCTCATTCACTCCGATGAATTAAATTATCTTTTCTTTGCTGTTGATTTTCTGATATCTAGCCCTAGTCTCTCTCCTAACTTCTAAATTTACATCTCCAACTGCCTATTGAACATCTTAAAATGGATGTCCCCAAAACAATGTTATTCAACTTACCCAAAACAAAAGTCCTGGTCTTTCCCTGGATTTCCCCTTATACCCCTTGCAAACTTCCCTCTTACTATTGAGTGTATCACCATTCTCCTAGACACCCAAACCCTAATCTAAGTTATCTTTGTCTTTGTCTTCTTTGTGTCATCTTTGACTTCTCACTTTCATTACCTATAATCCATTCTTTTTCCAAATCCTATCAATTTTACCTTCTTATATTTCTCATATATGCTTCCTTCTCTCTGACACTACCCTACCCTGATGTACCCTGATATATGTCCCTATACCCTCATTCTTGGACTATTGCAAAAGGCTTATTTTCCTTGTTTCAAGTCTGTCCTCTCCTCACCTTCCACTTAGTTAAAATTAATCTTCCTGACCCATAGTCTACAATTCTCCTATTTATCTATCATAAACCAACCAAAGGAAAGATCGTTTTCATATCTGTTGGGTTTAAGCATAATTAGCAAAATAGTTATATTCAATTCCCCAAATTATTTTATTTAAAAGTCAAATAGCACATTCAAGTCCTAGCTGAAATCCCACTCTCTACAAGAAGCCTTTACAGATTCCCCATAATGCTGCATTCCCTGTGTTAATTATTTTTTTAAGCTTTTTATTTGCATAACATATGTATGGGTAGTTCCTCAACATTGATTCTTACAAAGCTTTCCTTTACAAATTTCCCCCTAGTCCCCTCCCCTCCCCTAGATGGCAGGAAGTCCACTACATGTTAATTATATTAAAATACTTGACAAGTCGAATATATGTATACATATTTCCACACATCATTTTTGTGCAAGAAAAATCGTATCTACAAGAAAAAAAAAATCAGAGAAAGGAAACAATGCAAGCAAACATCAATAGAGAGCATGAAAATGTTATGTTGTGGTCCACATTTCATATCCCTCTCTCTGGGTGTATATGGCTTTCTTCACTGAACAATTGGAACTGGTTTGAAACATTTCATTATTGAAGAGAGCCATGTCCATCGGAATTGATCATCATATAGTGTTGTTGCCATGTATAATGATCTCCTGGTTCTGCTCACTTCGCTCAGCATCAGTTCGTGCAAGTCTCTCCAGGCCTCTCTAAAATCATCCTGATGATTGTTTCTTATAGAACAATAATATTCCATGACATTCATATACCATAATTTGTTCAGCCATTCTCCAATTGATGGGCATCCATTAAGTTTCCAGTTTCTAGCCACTACAAAAAGGGCTGCTGTGGATAGCCGTTCCAGAGCCATGGTGGCGGAGATCAGACAGGAGTCTCTGTAACCTCCTCTAACCTCCCCTCAAACCAACAACATATGAAGCCTCTAGACTGATTCTGAAGCAAAAAAATCCACAATATCAGGAGAACAACACGATTCTAGAAGAAGATACTGTGGAAGAACCTCAAAACAGGTCTGTTTTAATTGGGCAGGGGGTGGTCTACTGAACCCAGACTGAATGGCAGGGAGAACGGGGCAGAGATCTGGAGCAGGGAGCTGGAACAGGAGTCGGAACAGGAGTGGGAGCGTTGTGCTTTTCACACACCTGGGAGTCTTCTTCGGGCCTCTTGGAACAATTTGTCCTGATTGTGGGCAGGTGTTTTGGAGGATCTGCCTTTTGAGGGGGATAGATTGTGAACCACTGAACCCCTGATGAGCATCGTAACTAGCTGCCATTACACAGCACCTTAAAGCAATCAATCAAACAACAGGACTGATAAGCACCAGAAATAATTCAATCAGCAGAGCTGCCCAGTACCTGAAATAATTCAATCAGCAGAACCGCCCCAGGGTGTGAACTAAAGCAGAACTGCCCAGCCCCTGACATAATTCAATCAGCAGAACTGCCCAGTTCCTGAAATAACTCAATCAGCAGAACTGCCCCAGGGAAAATTAAAGCAGCTGTCCCACCTTTGCCCTAAACAGACCTCACACCTTTAAAAAGAAATGAATAAAAAACCAAAAAGAGCTCTCACCATAGACAACTTTATGGAGAGAGGGAAGAACAGACCTCAAATCCTGAGGCCCCTAAAGGTAAAACAACTCCAGAAAAAGCCCCAAAGAGAGACATAAATTGGTCTCCATGTCACAAGGCTTTCTTTGAAGATTGCATAAAAAATCTTAAAAGAGAGTTAGAAGGAACATGGGGAAACGAAATGAGATCACTGCAAAATAAAATAGAAAAAATGGAAAAAGAATGCAATGAACAAAAAGATGTAATTGGTCAATTGCAAAAGGAACTAAAAACAGTAACTGAAGAAAATAAGTCATTAAAAATTAGAATCGAACAATTGGAAATGAATGACTCATCAAGACTTCAAGAATCAGTCGAACAAAAACAAAAAAATGAAAAGATAGAGAAAAACATGAAATATCTCCTAGGAAAAACAACTGACCTGGAAAATAGATCTAGGAGAGACAATCTAAGGATTATAGGGCTTCCTGAAAGCCATAATGAAAAAAAGAACCTGGACACTATCTTCCAGGAAATCATAAAAGAAAACTGCCCTGATATTTTACACCCAGAAGGCAAAATACCCCTTGAAACAATCCACTGATCACCTTCTGAAAGAAACCCAAAAATTAAGTCCCCCCAGAAATATCGTGGCTAAATTCCAGAACTATCATACGAAGGAAAAAATATTACAAGAAGCCAGAAAGAAACAATTTAAATATCGGGGAGCTACAATTAGGATCACACAGGACTTAGCAGCTTCTACTTTGAAGGATCGAAGGGCCTGGAATCAAATATTCCGAAGGGCAAAGCAACTTGGATTACAGCCAAGAATAAGTTACCCAGCTAGAATGAGCATTATCTTCCAGGGAAGAAGATGGTCATTCAATGATATAGGAGAATTTCACCTATTTCTACTGAAAAGACCAGAACTGAACCAAAAATTTGATCTACAAACACAGAACACAAGAGAAACATAAAAAGGTAACAAGGCAAAAAGGGCTGCTGTGTTAATTATTTCTGATCTATCCTTTGTGTATGTGTGTGTGTGTGTGTGTGTGTGTGTGTGTGTGTATGTTGTGAACACCTTGAAAACAGGGATTCTTTTTCCCTTTTTGTATCCCCAGGCTTACCACACTGGCACATTGTTGTTCAATTATTTCAGTCATATCTAACTTTTCATAGCAAAGATATTGGAGTGGTTTACCATTTCCTTCTCCAATTCATTTTGCAGATGAGGAAACTGAGGCTCACCCAGCTTGTATATGTCTGAGGTTGGATTTGAATTCAGGAAGAATTTGCCTGACTTCAGGCCCAGCTTCCTATCCACTATATCTATCTACCTGGCTGCCCAGTCTGGCATATTAGTAGGTGTTTTTAATCAATGCTTATATATTTGGCTAAAAGTGACTTTGGAAAATGAGGAGGCTAAACTAGATGCACAAGTTCTTTTCAAGTTTTAATGCTCTAGGCAACCTGACTTGAAACTCTGGACTTTTCTTTCTCCTGATCCTAATCTACCCTACTTCCCAGGCCATCTATCAAATCAAGTCATTTTGATTCTATCTTCACAAAATCTTTCACATAACTTTTGCAATCAACATTCAGGGTTGAATTATCTCCAGTTTGTACTCTCCTGGGGATAGGGACCTTGGCCTTGGGGTGCTGAAAGCACTTGCAGTCCTTCAGCTATTAGGAACATCATGGTTAAGAAGCATTTTTCTCCCTACATGATGGACATCTGCAGGTGAGATTCCTATTCCCTGCCTGACCTAAGGTTGATGAGGGAGAACTGAAAGCCTTAATCACTTACTACCTTCTTTTTTACATTCTCCTTGTTATCCCTGCCCTGTATTTATGGGCCTGGCCCCAGGTCTTCTTTCCTTTCTTCTCCTATGCTAGGGCAACAGAATAGTAACTAAATTTATACTTCTCAATGCATGCAAAATTTATTAATCAAAACTTACAATGTTTGCTAAAAAACACTACCACCACCACCACCATATTATAAGATTTTTAATTTTTTTTTGTCTTAGTCCTTTATTTGACCTAAATGAAGTATTAATTCATTCTCAATAATCTTCTATATGAATTATTTTACACATTATCAATCTCAGGATAATTTCTTCTAAACTTTGACAAAGTTTTAGTCTACAATTCTCATATTTAAATATTATAAACCACCCAAAGGAAAGTTTGTTTCCATATCTATTAGGTTTAAGCATAATTAGCAAATTATATTTAATTCCCCAGATTATTTTATTTAAAAGTCAAATATAGATTATTCAGAAGTTAATGACTAATTGGGATTATTCATGAGTTGGCCACATTCTACTAGTAGTAAATCCTAATTTCAGTCAATACTAGAATATTTGTTCTTCCTATATGATTTCAATTTAAAATCTCAAAATAACGTATACAAAGGCTTTTATGTAAAAATGAGACTTTTTACATACAGGTCTACTCACAGTCAGAATGAAGAATTTATTTGCCTTAGACAAAGTTAAAAAAAATTTTTTTTAAAGAGTAAAAAACAAAGAATTGTGGTCCACATTTAGTTCCCACTGTCCTCTTTCTACAGATGACTTTCTTCATCACAAGACCATTGGAACAGATCTGATTCATATATATATATATATATATTAAGGCAATCAGGGTTAAGTAAGTCCAGAAGTAAGTATAAAGTTCCTGAGGGCACATTTGAACTTAGATCCTCCTGATTCTAGGGTTGTAATGCTTTATCCACTATGCCAACTTGCTATCCTTAGGTTCACTTTCTGTCCAAACAAAAGTGAAGTATATCTTTCCTCAGTGATCTGCTAAGTCTCCAAATCAAAAATAAACAGAACTGCTCTAGAGCCACTGGATTTGCTTCAGTCTCTTAGTTACTCTTAGTTACTCTAAGTTACTCTCTTTAGAAGTAAAATAGTAACTGGGATTTCAGGTGGATTTTTCTACATTTAAGTAAAGTTGTTCATCACAAAATTTGAACGGTGCTTTACTTCAAAATTACTGATAAAGTTGTATTTAATATTTTCTCATTGGTAGACTGACGTATAGCAGGGTTTCCTGCTATTGATTGTTAATTTATCTGGTTTTTTTTTATGAATAATTTGTTGTTCAGGTGTGTCCAACTGAATATGTCAGAGCTTCATGACCCCATTTGACTTTATTTGGGGCAGATACTAAATGCTTTACCATTTCATTTTCCAGTTAATTTTACAAATAAAGAAACTGAGGCAAACAGGATTAAGTGACTTGTCCAGGGCACACAGTGTGAGGCCAAATTTGAACTCAGGAAGATGACTCTTCCTGACTACAAGTTAGGTATTCTATCCACTAGCTGCCCCTTAAGTTTACATATGTATTGTTTATTACATCATCATTAGTTTATTACATCAAACAACTCAATTTCAGAAGCTACAGTATGAGCCACAAAAGGACTGCATATTTCAACTGTGAAAAATGTCATAAACTGTGATTTAACAAGTTATATCAAAGAATATGTACAGTGAATTAGTTGTATAGGTTGTATATAGAGACCCTTAGTCTTGCCACTTCATTCTTCAATGAGGAGAATATCAAGATTACTAAGGATTTGGTAGATTTTTCTTGTCGAAGTTAAATTAGAAACTAACTAGAAAGCATGGCTTACCAACATCACTATAAGGTTAGCAGTCATGGACATTTTAAGAGTGGTAGATCAAGCAGAGGTTTTGGCACCAGAGAATAATGACAAAGTAATTGACAAAAATAATGCCAGCCGTTCTAGTTGTCATTGTTTTCAAACAAGCAAGAGTCACTGTGATGGTGGAGATGGTGGTCATGGCAGCAGGAGGATTTGGTGGAAGTAGCTATGGAGGTTTCTACCACCATGGTGGATATGGAGGAAATTATTACTCCCAAGGTTTAATTGATGAGGAAATTGAATCTGCACACACAGGTCACCCTACTAAACAGATACATCTTAGGTAGTTTCAAGAACTCACAGCGTATTACCATCTATGATTTGCCATTGAAATCTTTAGGAAAACTCAAAGTCACAAGAAGAAATGAAAGGAATTATCATCAGCTCTATTCACAAACTAGTTTGAGGACTTCATTGCTGTAGCTTGGATTAACTTTTCTTCCCCTTCCCTTTGGCATTTATAAATTTGTGACTGAGGATTGTTTGTTTATTAAGGCACTGTGCCTTTAACTTTAGACAACTTTTATTTTTGTGACCCATTGATCATTGATGCTCAAGGTAGCAATTATTTGAACAGAATAAATTTACCAAGGTTTGATTTTAGTCCAAATGCAGTAAATTTATTTTGATCAAACAAGTTTCTGCAGGTTAGTTACATTCTTTTTTGAAGCTGGGATCTCCATTACTAAAAAAAAGGATCTCCATAATGGTGAATAAGTCATTTAAAAAGAGACATGCTTCTGTATCTGAAAAAAAAGGACTCTGACATTATTTAGACAAATTTACTATTGCTATAAGACTTACAATTTCTTATACAGATGGCAAGAGCAGAAATGGTCTTGCTAAGCAGTTTCCAAAAGAAAGAATTCTTTCATTTTGATAAAATAGAACACTTTAGAAATACCCTTGAACCCTGCAGTTTAAAGATGAAAAAAGGGTGAGTCAGAAGTCTATTTTGATCAATGTACAGCAGCTGCCATGAGATTTCCAGTTAAACTTTGGAGGTTTTAATGATTTTACCCAATTCCAAGGGCTCAAACAAAGATGTATTTCTAGCCAATCTGTCTCTCCTCTGCTGGCTGGGGAGAAGGAAAGAAGGGAGGATCTTTTAAAACTTTACAAAGAACCTAAGGAAATGAGAAAATTTCCTATTGCTTCTTTAATACTTCTTTCCATTTTTTTTAAAATTTTACCCTCTTCCTGGACATTTTCCCTGGTTGCAGATGACACTAGGAATCACAAAAATTTTCCCCTTGAAAATGAATTAATAGGAGCAGCTAGATGGCTCTGTACAGAGCACATCTGGGGCAAGGAGGACCTGATATCAAATTCATTTGACATGTACTAGCTGTGTGACCCTGGACAAATCACTTAATCTCAATTGCCTCATAGAAACCTCCGAAAAATAAATGAACTCTCTCTCTCTCTCTCTCTCTCTCTCTCTCTCTCTCTCTCTCTCTCTCTCTCTCTCTCTCTCTCTCTCTCTCTCTCTCTCTCTATCAGTCTCTCTCTCTCTCTCTCTCTCTCTCTCTCTCTCTCTCTCTCTCTGTATATATGTATGTATACATATATATATATATATATAAAAATTATTAAAAAGGGAATGACTTGACTGTGGTCTTCTTCAGCAATTCCCTGGAGTAGGCAGGAACCTCAGAACAGTTTCTATCCCTTTGGCCCAGGTGAATTTGATTATAGAATTTCCTATTAGGGAAGCACCTAAGAAACTAAGGAGAATTAACAATTGTCATTAATTGCAACAAGGGATTACCCTTGTTGGTGATTATGAAACAAGTTTTACATGGTATGTAGCCTAAAAGGCAAAAGACAAGGAAGAGGCATGGTAGCCAAAGGCTGATGCTATAAAGGTCAGAACTTTGATCAGGCTCAACAGGAATTGCTCAATGGTCCTAAGTAAACAGGTTGGGGAAACATTAATAATGGCAAGCAGAATGAAAATGAACAGCCAAAAAGCTACTTAAAATGTCTAAGTCCAAATGTTTTTTGGGGGGCAAGGCAATTGGGGTTAAGTGACTTGCCTAGAGTCTCACACCTACTCTACTAAATGTTGTGTCTGAGGTTACATTTGAATTCAGGTTCTCCCGACTTCAGAGATGATGCTCTATCCAATATTCCAGGATACTTTTTGAAAGGCACTTCTTCCCTGATGAACCAGTTGATAATGCCAAAGAAGTGGTGGTAGCCTCATATATCCACTTCTCAAAATTCAGAAACAGCTACATAATATCTTTATTGGATAACAGACTAATAGTCTCCAATAATTTGTAACAGTAGAAGACCATTCTGCCTTGTCACTCCTCAATTTCTTTTCACTGTCTCTCCCCCATTCCATATCCAATTAGTTGCCAAACTGCTAATTCTGCCTTCATTGTTGTTATTTGGTCAATTTGTCATGCCCTATTCTTCCCTATTTGGGATTTTCTTGCCATTTCCTTCTCATGTTCACTTTAGAGATGAAAAAACTGAGGCAAAAAGGATTAAATGACTTGCTTAAGGCAACACAGCTAGTAAATGTCTGAGATTTAAACTCAGATCTTCCTGGTTTGAGGGGCAGTCCACACAGAACTACCTTGCTACCTTCATTAAATTTCTCATATGTGCCTTCTGTCCCCTGACACTGCCAGTCCCCTGATGCAAGCCCTTATCACTTTATCCTGGATGATTGCAATAGCCTTTTTTTTTTTTTTTGCTGAGGCAATTGGGGTTAAGTGACTTGCCCAGGGTCACATAGCTAGGACATGTTAAGTGTCTGAGAGCAGATTTGAACTCAGGTCCTCCTGACTTCAGGGCTGGCGTTCTATCCACTGCACCAGCTAGCTGCCCCGCAATAGCCTTTTGGTTGTTGTTCTTATCCTGAGTCTTTCCACACCTGAGTTTACTAAATTTACTAAATCAAGAGTTTGACCATGCTACCCCCTTATTTAATAAACTCCAATTACTCCTTATCATCTTGAGAATCAAATATAAAACCCTCTGTTTGGCTTTTAATTCCTTCAAAATCTGTCCCCTTCCTAACTTTCAAATATTCTCATATTTAAATAATCCCCTCCATGTATTCTGCAATCCAGTGATACTGACTTCCCAGATGCTCCTCACAGCTAAATTTCCATGAGTTTTCTGACCCTGATTCTACCTTAGGTTTTTTAATATCCATCTCCTGATTTTCTTTCAGGTACCAACTAATGCCTTATCTTCTTCAACAAGCCTTTCACAGAGCAGAACCAAGAAAACATTGTACACAGTACCAGCAATATTGTATGATGAACAAGTATAAACGATGGCTATTCTCAGCAATACAGTAATTCAAAACAATTCCAAAGGACTCAAGATAGAAAATAGAATCCATGTCCATAGATGGGGTCTGAATGTAGATCAAAGAATACTATTTCTTTAAACTTTGTTTTTTTCCATTTTTTTCCTTTTAGTTTGTATTTTTTTTCACATGACTGATGGAAATATGTTTTGCATGACAACATGTGGGACATATATCAAATTGCTTAGAATCTCAGGAAAGGGAGAAATAAGGAATAGAGAGAGAAAATTTGGAGTACAGATTTTTTTTAATGAATGTTTAAAATTGTCCTTACATGTAATTGGGGGAAAATATTTTTTTTAAAAGAAGCCTTTCACAGACTAATCTTAATCTTTCCTCACCTCCATTTTGTCCCCAACACATTTGTTTACACATAATTGCTTGCATGTTATCAACTCAGTTAAAATGTGAACTTTTTGAGAACAGGGACTAATTATTTTTTCTTTCTTTGTATCCCCACTCAGCATTTAATACAGCCCCTGGAACAAAGTAAGTACTTAATAAACTTATTTACTTTACTTAGCAGAATAGAAAAAGTTGTATCTAAGGAAAACTTAGTGATTCTTAAAGTCCAGAGACTTCAATTCATTTGATCCAAGGGCCGAAAAATAAATAAATAAAAAAAATAATTTAACATAAATTGGAGTCAGAAACAAGGTCATCTTTTAATTAAGTCCCACCCTGTCTGTGGTTCCAAACATGTTACTGAAATAGAATGCATTTTAAATCAGTCCCACTTATGAATCCTTTGCTTTAGTTCATCTGTATCTACTGTGCTTAGAAACAGAGGAAGGTATCAGGCTAATTATTAATATTCAGCCACTAGACCTTGCAATATTCCTATATTATCTGTCATGAAATCTGGAAAGGGCCCTCTTTATTTGTTTAAGACTTAAAGGATGTAAATTCTGTAGTTTTGCATATAATGTTGCATTATCCAAGTATATATTATTTTGTGATTGTTAATTTAGATTCTGTTTTCTTTTCTATCTCCACCTGTTGCCTTTCACATAGCAGAGGCTGCAATATACTTTCATGAGGCAGTCACAGGATTCTATAGAATCCTCTTCTTTTTTTTCACAAGTACTTAAGCTTTCTTTAATGATACGCTTTCAAGGTGATTCTGTTCTTATTCATAATGTTGATAGCCTCCTTTTTTAGCAAGATTTTTTTTATTAAAGCTTTTTATTTGTACAACATATGTATGGGTAGTTCCCCAAAATTGATCTTTACAAAGCTTTCCATTACATATTTTACCCCCATTCCCCTCCCCTCCCCTAGATGGCAGGAAGTCCACTACATGCTAATAATGTTGAAATGCTTGAGAAGTTATGCAAGAAAAATCCTATCTACAAGAAAAAAAAAAAGAATCAGAGAAAGGCAACACAATACAAACAAATGTCAACAGAGATCATGAAAATGTTACGTTGTGGTCCATATTTCATTTCCCTCTCTCTGGGTGTATATGGTTTTCTTCAGTGAACAATTGGAACTGGTTTGAGACAATTCTTTGTTGCAGAGAGCCATGTCCATCAGAATTGATCATCATGTAATACTGTTGTTGCTGTGTATGATGATCTCCTGGTTCTGCTCATTTCACTCAGCATCAGTTCACACAAGTCTCTCCAGGCCTCTCTGAAATCGTCCTGCTGGTCGTTTCTTACAGAGCAATAATATTCCATAACATTCATATACCATAATTTATTCAGCCACTCTCCAATTGATGGGCATCCCTTCAGTTTCCAGTTTCTAGACACTACAAAAAGGGCTGCCACAAACATTCTTGCACATGTGGGGCCCTTTCCCTCCTCTAAGATCTCTTTGGGATATAGGCCCAGTAGAAACACTGCTGGGTCAAAGGGTATGCACAGTTTGACAACTTTTTGGGCATAGTTCCAAATTGCTCTCCAGAATGGTTGGATCCGTTCACAGTTCCACCAACAATGTATTAGTGTCCCAGTTTTCCCACATCCCCTCCAACATTCATCGTTATCTTTTCCTGTCATTTTAGCCAATCTGACAGGTGTGTAGTGGTATCTCAGAGTTGTCTTAATTTGCATTTCTCTGATCAATAGTGATTTGGAGCAACTTTTCATATGACTAGAGATGGTTTTAATTTCATCATCTGAAAATTGTCTGTTCATATCCCTTGACCACTTATCTATTGAAGAGTGGCTTGAATTCTTATATATATGAGACAATTCTCTATAAATTTTAGAAATGAGGCCTTTATCAGAACCATTAAATATAAAGATGATTTCCCAATTTGATGCTTCCCTCCTAATCTTGTCTGCATTTGTTTTGTTTGTACAGAAACTTTTTAACTTAAGATAATCAAAATTATCCATCTGGTGTTCAATTAAGAGTTCCAGGTCTTCTTTGGACATAAATTTATTCCATCTCCACAGGTCTGAGAGATAAATTATATTACGTTCCTCTAACTTGCTTACAAAGTCCCTCTTTATATCTAGATCATGAACCCATTTAGATCTTATCTTGGTATGTGGTGTTAGGTATGGGTCAAGCCCTAATTTCTTCCACACTAGTTTCCAATTTTCCCAGCAGTTTTTGCCAAATAGTGAGTATTTATCCCAGAAGCTGGGGTCTTTGGGTTTATCGAATACTAGATTGTTAAGGTTATTGCCTAGATTGTCCTGATATCCTATCCTGTGCCACTGATCGACTGCTCTATTTCTTAGCCAGTACCAAACAGTTTTGATGACCGCTGCTTTATAATATAGTTTTAGATCTGGTACAGCAAGGCCACCTTCATCTGCCTTTTTTTCATTAATCCCCTTGAAATCCTTGACCTTTTGTTCTTCCAAATGAACTTTGCTACTATTTTTTCTAGATCTGTAAAATAATTTCTTGGGAGTTTGATTGGTATGGCACTAAATAAGTAGATTAGTTTGGGTAGTATTGTCATTTTTATTATGTTCGCTCTGCCTACCCATGAGCACTTAATATTTTTCCAATTGATTAGGTCTGATTTTATTTGTATGGAAAGTGTTTTGTAATTTAGTTCGTATAGTTTCTGACTTTTCCTTGGCAGATAGATTCCCAAATATTTTATCCTATCATCTGCTATTTGGAATGGAATTTCTTTTTGTATCTCCTGCTGCTGAACTTTGTTGGTAATATATAAGAATGCTGATGATTCATGTGGATTAATTTTGAATCCTGCAACTTTGCTAAAGTTGTGAATTGTTTCTAGTAGTTTTTTAGTTGAGTCTCTAGGGTTTTCTAAGTATACCATCATGTCATCTGCAAAGAGAGATAATTTGGTTTCTTCATTACCTACTCTGATTCCTTTTATCTCTTTTTCTTCTCTTATTGCTAAAGCTAACATTTCTAATACAATATTAAATAGTAATGGTGACAGTGGGCAGCCTTGTTTCACTCCTGATCTTATGGGGAATGGTTTTAGTTTGTTTCCATTACATATGATGCTTGCTGATGGTTTTAAATAGATGCTACTGATCATTTTAAGGAAAAGCCCATTTATTCCTATACTCTCTAGTGTTTTTAATAGGAAAGGGTGTTGGATTTTGTCAAAGGCTTTTTCTGCATCTATTGAGATAATCATATGGTTTTTGTTAATTTGGTTATTAATATAATTAATTATGCTGATAGTTTTCCTAATATTGAACCAGCCCTGCATCCCTGGTATAAATCCTACTTGGTCATAGTGTACTATCCTGGGGATGACTTTCTGTAATCTCATTGCTAATATCTTATTTAAAATTTTTGCATCAATATTCATTAGGGAAATTGGTCTATAATTTTCTTTCTCTGTTTTCACCCTACCTGGTTTAGCTATCAGCACCATATCGGTCTCATAGAAGGATTCTGGCAGTATACCTTCTGTCCCTAATTTCTCAAATAGTTTGTGTAGTATTGGAATTAATTGTTCTTTGAATGTTTGGTAGAATTTACATGTAAATCCATCTGGCCCTGGAGATTTTTTCTTAGGGAGTTGGTTAATGGCTTGTTCTATTTCTTTTTCTGATATGGGGCTATTTAAATAATTTATATCCTCTTCTATTAACCTTCGCAATCTATATTTTTGTAGATATTCCTCCATTTCATTTAGATTATCAAACTTACTGGCATAAAGTTGGGCAAAGTAACTCCTAATTATTGCTCTAATTTCCTCTTCATTGGTGGAAAGTTCTCCCTTATCATTCTTGAGACTAACAATTTGATTTTCCTCTTTCCTTTTTCTTATCAAATTAACTAAAGGCTTATCTATTTTGTTGGTTTTTTCATAGAACCAACTCTTAGTTTTATTTATTAACTCAATAGTTTTCTTGTTTTCTATTTTATTAATTTCTCCTTTTACTTTTAGAATTTCCAATTTGGTATTTAATTGAGGGTTTTTAATTTGTTCTTTTTCTAGTTTTTTTTAATAATAAGCCCAATTCATTGATCTTTTCTTTCTCTATTTTATGCAAGTAAGCATCTAGAGATATAAAATTGCCCCTTATAACAGCTTTGGCCGTATCCCACAAATTTTGGTATGTTGTCTCCTTATTGTCATTCTCCTGGATGAAATTATTGATTGTGTCTATGATTT